>BQNB010002059.1:19086-129639 GCA_026074375.1 Tanacetum coccineum | reverse complement strand
CCAGAGGAGGATGATGAGGAGGATCCTGAGGAGGATCCATCCGACTATCCTGCTGACAGAGGAGACGACGAGGATGATAAGGAGTCTTCTGATGATGATGATGATGATGATGATGATGTTGAGGAGGAGGAGGAGGATGAGGATAAGGAGGAGGAGGAGCACCTAGCTCTTGCCGACCCTGTAGTTGTTGCTTTTTCATTTGATCAGGACCCTTTTGATGAGGAGACTGAGCCATTCGAGACCAATGAGTCGGCGACCACACCACCATCTCTACCACACCATACTTACCGCGTCACGGCTAGGATGTCCATCCGACCCTAAGCGCCGGCTCCGTTCCTCTTTAAGGAAGATGCTGAGAGGTTTCTTGCCTTACCTACTCTACTATTATCACCCCTCTCTCCATACTCATCACCACTCCCTCAGATACCCTCTCCACCATTACTTATACCATCACCACCACCCAATAGCCCTATGTATATTAAGGCACCCCTAGGATTCAGAGCTGCTGGGATTAGACAGATAGATACACTACCATCCCCTGTTCATGACACTAAGATTCCTGATATTTATTTACCGCTTCGTAAGAGGCCATGTCGTACTGCTCCTACCCCTAGATATGAGGTCGGGGAGAGTTCAACAGCAGGTGCTGCTAGGTAGGATGGACCTGCTATAGCTAGGGTGGACCTTTATGGATTGGTTAATATGGTAGATGTCCTTCCAGGACGCCTAATGTATAGTGAGTTATGCTATGGTATTACGGATACATAGGATGATCTTGTAGGAGCCATCCAAGAGATTGCACCGACCACCCTAGAGGGGGTCAATCAGAGAGTTACCGAGCTTGTTGCCACTATTGATCATGAGGATGGCATCATGTATTCCCTGTGATGCACGACATGGGCGAGCTCTACTTTGTGCCCGCGTCATCATGTTGTACAGGGATATGACATTCCTTAGACGTACTGCCCTTACTGATGGAGGAGGAGGCCAGGTAATCTCTTTGCCGTTTGGGCACAGTCGTTGGATGATTGGCGATTAGGTCCGTTCCGAGGGCAATTATCACTTTGGACTCGGACATGGCTCAGCAGTCCGAGATCGCTGGTTGCTGGCAGCAGATCGTGGAACAGACAGTGATTTTGGATTGCTGAAAGAAGGACTTTCGGAGACAGAGACAGTTCAGTGGAAGGCACTAAAGATATTGAAAGAGCCTCAAGACTCAGATGATGTGCTTTCAGATACAGCAGGGACCTGCTAAGGTTCCTGACAGACCAGAGCTAAGAGGAGGCAGTAGAGGTCTTAGATGGGTTATGATGTAGCTACTATATATGTCTGTTTAGTATTATGGGGTTATTCACTGTAGCAGACTGTATAGATCTTTTGTTTTGTCTAGCTACTCTATTTAGATCTTTTTGTTCATGTATCGGCTACTTTGTACAGCCTACTAAGTATTACGAGTATATCTCGGCTAGTATGGCTTTAGGTTATTTTGTCTTGTAACCTAAGTGTTGTGATCATTTGTATTTAAACCTATCCATTATTATTTTCTCCAAGTTATCTATGGAAATGGATGGATTATGTTTTATATGAAATCAAATTTATTTTGATATGATTGTCGATTTGCTTAATTTCAATTCTGTTGTGTATTTCACCATGTGCTGTGAATCTCGTGTTTTTTTTATGTATTCATTGGGTTATGTTTAGATTTTTGAAATCTAACGGGTATTAGGTTTCCTTGTGATTAGAAAATGGCACCAATAAGGAGAACCACGAGGTCAACGCCAGTCACTACAACTCCCCCACCAGTCGCAGACCCTACTACTACCACTTCGGTCACCAGTGCCCAACTTCAGGCCATGATCGACCAGGGTGTCACTGCTGTATTGATAGCACATGATACGACCCGAAATGGCGATGATAGCCATACCTCGGGAACAGGTGTGAGAAGGAATGAACGCGCTGTTCGGGAGTGCACTTATCAAGACTTCATGAAATGTCAACCCATTATTCTTCAGGGGATAGATGGTGTGGTCGACTTGGTCCAATGGTTTGAGAGGTGGAAACGTGTTTACATAAGTAATGCACCGTGGAGAATAAAGGTGAGTTGCCACTGTGTACTCTATGGGAATTGCTTAACATGTGGAACTCTCATGTTAGGGAACAGTGATTATGGATGTTGTTATGCAATGACGTGGACTGACTTGAAAAAGAAGATGACAACTAAATATTGTCCGAGGAATGAAATCAAGAAGATTGAGGCAGAATTGTGGAACCTAAAAGTAAAAGGCACCGATATGGTAGCTTACAACCAACGTTTCCAGGAACTAGCATTGCTGTGTGACAGGATGTTTCCTGAAGAGACTGATAAAATTGAAAGGTATGTCGGTGGGATGCCCGACCTGATTTACTCAAGTGTTGTGGCATCGAAGCCGAAAACCATGCAGAGGCTATTGAGATGGCGACTGAATTAATGGATAGGAGAATTAACACTTTTGCTGAGAGACAGGCATGAAATCAAGAGGATGTTTAAAGGGGACAATTCCCGAAATAACCCAATAACCAACAGCAGATCAAAAAGGCAGAACTCAGGCAGGGCTTGATGCTGCACGGGAACGGTGACAAGTAAACCGTATGAAGGGGACTAAACCTCCTATGTCCCATGTGTATCTTCATCCATTCGGTCCTTGTTTACCAACTTGCAATAATGTAAGAAGCTGGCCACTGGCCCAAGGGATGTAGGAGCCGGCTGTAACTGCAAATATAACAACAAACAACCACAATAACCAATAACAACACAAACCGCAAACAACAAATTAACAACATACACCACAAACATCAACAAACCGGAGCCCAAGGGAAAATTACCAATGCCATCGTTTGCTTTAGAGGGTGGGCCTCTAGGCCACTTCAAGAAGGACTGCCCCAGTGGAGAAACAAGAACCAAGGAAATAGGCAACGCTGTAAGTCCAAGGCTTTTGCAGTGGGAGTTGCGGGGCAAAACCCAGGTCAACAACGTTGTGACGGGTTAGTTTTCTAAAACAACCGTGTGCTTCCATTTTATCGTGTTACTGGTGACAGATAGAAGTTTCGTATATATCATTTCAGTACTTTGATTAATATAGCCCCACTCATTAAACATGGTACTTTAACGTTGAATTAGTGATGGTAGAATAATTTGGGTAAATTGGTATTTACTGGGTTGCAGTTAAAATTTTTTGAACCATCCGTTCCAGCGACCTAATGCCTGTAGAAATGGGGTCATATATGGACATCATCATTGGCAGGACTAGGTTGGTCGAAATACCAAGCTGTTCTTTGACGTGTAACGAAGATCGTTTCGTTTCCCTTTGGGAGCGAAATCTTCAAATTTTTCATGAGAGACGGAAAGTAGAAATAAATGCGGGAACTCGATTATACATCATCCGTGCACCAAGACACATAAGTTATCTGCTAAAAGGATGTCAAGTCTTTTTGGCCTTATTACCTTCAAGGAGACTGGAGACAAGTCAAAGAAGAGCAACTGCAAGATGTACCGATCTGTCAAAAATATTTCTGAGTATTTCCGAGACTTGCCAGGTCTTCACATACCGACAAGTGGAAATTTCAATCGATCCAGTACCTGGTGCTGTACCGTAGTGGGCAACCTTATCGATTAGGGCCCCATCAGGAAATGAAAGAATTGGCGGATCATACTACCAGAGCTTTCTGACAAAGGCTTTATAAGACTAGTTCTGTCACCATGGGGAGCTCTAGTTCTATCGTATCAAGAGGTAGGATGGTTCGTTAACGGATTGTGCATAGATTATCGGGAACTAAACAAATACCGGTGAAGAACCATTATCCGTACAAGAATTGATGACTTATTCGATCAACTTCAAGGGTTGAGATGTCTACTCGAGATCGGACCTAGGTCAAGTTATCACCAGTTTGAGGGTTCGAGAAGATGACATCTCGAAGGACTGCCTTTAGAACTCGTTTTGGACATTATGTATTCGAAAAGTTATGCCGTTTGGTTTGTGACCACGCACCTGCTGTGTTTATGGACTCATGAACGAGTTGCAACCTTATCTAGACAAATTCGTAATTGCTTTATGGCGATATTTTGATCTATTCCACGAACAAGCATAGAGCAACGAAGAGCATCTGAAGATAATATTGGAGTTGTGATGAAAGAGGAATTGTTGCAAAATTTTCCAAGTGTGAATTTTGGATTCCCAAGGTACTAGTTCCTCGGTAACGTGATGATAATAAAATGCATATTCATTGTGGATCCTGAAAGGATCGAATACAGTTAATAGATTGGCGCAATCCCTAAGCACCAATGGAGTTCGTTAGTTTTTAGGTATTGCTGGGTATTATCGACGATTCATTGATAGGGTTTTCAAAGATCGACCAAAACAATGGACCAAGATCATTAAAAAGAAGGATCAAGTTTGAGTAGGGTCGACAAACAAGATGCAGCGTTCCAATTATTGAGCAGAAGTTGTGTAGTGCAAATACTGGCTTTACCCGAAGAAGCGAAGATTTTTTCGTATACTGCGATGCTTCGATAAGGGTTTGGCCGGGGGGATGTGTTATTGCAATGGGAAAAGGTGATTTCTTATGCATCACGCCAGTTAAAGCTCCTGAGAAAAAAACTTTTACTACTCATGATCTTGGAACTTGGAGCTAGTAGTGTATCGCTCTGAAGATTTGGAGGCATACTATCTGTATGGTAACCATGTGTGCGGTGTTCACTGTTCATAAGGTTTACAACATTTTCTATTCAGAATGGAATCTGAACATGATGACAAGCGATGGTTAGAGTTGCTTAGTGATTCGATTGCGATATTGTCATCACCTAGGGATGGCATTGTCGTTGCTGTTGCTTTGAGAGGAAAAAGAACGAGAACCACCCGTTAAGAAGTCGAGCCTTAGTCATGATATTAGCTTGGGATCTTCCTAAGACAAAATCTTCGATGCTCAGGACTTTGATGCACGGAAACAGAAAACATTAAGAGTGAGGATGTTGGAGGTATGCTGTGAAAATGCTACGTTTCCAGAGGCAATTAGGACGAAAACGTTGGAACCTCGTACTGGGATGGAACCCTATGCCTAATGGCAGGAGTTGGTAACCTTTGTTATGGCGATTTGCGGGACTGTGATCATGCCACGATTCCTACAATCGAAGTATTTATCCATCCAGGTTCGGAAAATGTATCAAGACGTAAAGAAGCTATATTGGTGACCCAATATTTAAAGCTGATATCGCCACCTATGTTAGCAAGGCTTGACTGTGCTACAGGTCAAGGTTCCGAAATCAGGAGACAATCGGGTTTGTTGGTACAACCCGAGATACTTCAATGCGAAGTGGAGATAATATCCACGATGGGATTTTGTCACAAAATGCTTCCTAAGTCATCACAAGGGGTATGACAAACCATTTGGGATATCGTTGACGCTTACAAGTCCGCAATCTTTATACCATAAAAGAAATCTGACCCCACCCTTATGGAGAAACTATAAAGATATGTACCTAAAGGACGTAGTAACAAGGCATGGAATACCAGGTCTCGATTATTTGTGATCGTGACCTAGGTTCAGCATCAATTTTTTGGAGGTACTTCAGATAGCTTTGGTACATGTTTAGATATGCAGTACGGGCATATCATCCGCAAATGATGGACAAAGTGAGCAGAACCATACAAACTCTCGAAGATATGCTTTCGAGACTTATGGTGATCGACTTTGGAATTGGTTGGGTTAAAATTTACCATTATCAGAGTTTTCTACAATAACTGTTATCATGCTAGCATTAAGGCTGCACCTTTGAGGTATTTACGGTAGAAAATGTCGTTCGGCCTGTTTGTTGGGCTGAAGTTGGAGAAGTTCAAAAACTCACGGTCATAGAGATTGTTCAAGAGACGACTGAGAAAAATCATTCTAATTAAACAAAGGATGCCAGCCGCTCGAAATAGGCAAAAGCGTACGCGATTTGAGCGTAAAGCGATGGAGTTTGAGGTTGGAGGATAATGTGATGGCTCAAGGTTTCCGCTTAGAAAGGGGTAGTTCGTTTTGGCAACGGTGGGTAAATTAAAATCCCAGGTGTGTGGACCCTTCAAGGTAATAAAAAGGGTCTGGAGACGTTGCCTTACAAGTCGAGCTTCCTGAGGAGTGAGCAGAGTTCATAATAATTTCACGTGTCAAACTTAAAGAAGTGTCATGCGACGAACCTTAGCGTTCTGTTGGACGGCATTCATTTTGATGACAAGTTCAGGAGTTGTCGAGGAACTATAGAGATTCACCGATCGTGAAGTTAAAAGGTTGAAGCGGAAGCCGAATCCCATTAGTCAAGGTTAGAGGACTCAGAGAGGACTCTGTGTTTACGTGGGTACGCGAAGATCAATTCCGAAAGTAAATACCCCGTTTTCTCAAAAAGACCAGGGCCGTCGTCAAGTGATGGTTTAAAGCCTTGAGGACAAGGCTCCAGCTAACTTGGGGATTGAAACTTTAATAACACCCAGTGTTTTAGGACTATGTACGCGTTAATAAGTCACCATTTATTTTTAGTATTGTACGCGTTTGTTTTTAATGGAAATCGTTACGTTAAATCGCGTAAGCTAAAAATGATCAGTTAACGTAAACGGGCATCAAGCAATTTATTGTTTACGTCAAACAAGGGTTAAGCAATTATTTTGAGAATAATTATTAACGTTTCACAAGTTACTTTATCGGATACGTGAAAGTGTTTACGTTTCGCGATAAATGACAATTAGGTTACCCGGAACATAAAAATTAACGTAAGCTTCACTTCAATTATCCTACGTTTTTATACAACGATTAAAAAGTTTATAAAACTTTCAGGCATATGTATTTTTTTATAACACTCTCATATGTTATACAAGATAAACAATACTTTGACAAAGATACCCAGACTTTACATAAGTAAACTTTATATAAAAAACTACACATTATTTTAATTAAAGTTTTACTTATACTCTATGTTTAGATATAATGCCAAGATAAAACTAAAATAAATAAAGAAAATAAGCTAGGAACATCATCCCTAATTTCATGGGATGATTCCACTCTAGAAGGGAACCAAGAAAACCTAAACATTTAAGCCTTGAAACCCTCCTTGCGTCCCTTTAATCCTACGGCTTAACCCCCCCCTCCTTGGACTCTTTCTAGTCATACTTTGCAACTAGAAAATATCTACATATCATCTATATTTATGCTCATGCATGATAGTGAAGTTTTCATACTTTTATACTTACCAAAATTTCACTCTATCTATCTATAAGGCCACGACCAAAAATAAGCATCCCTAAGAATCCATACAAGATAACTTTTACCCAATCCATACAACCCTTTACACATCACTCCTATGGGCATACTAAAGTGTTTTTCAAGCGTTGGATATTCATTTGCAAGGGTTTTAAGAAGAAGGGAAAATTTAGGGTTTCAAAACCCTTATAACTAGGGTTATAAGCTTGAAAGCTTTGGTTTTAAGGTCAAATTGGGTTTGCAATCTTTTCTCTTATCATACATCATCCCTATGGTCTTCTAATTCTTCATACTTTTTATTAATCTTTAATTTTATGTGTAATATGTTAAAATATGGCATAATCTACCATTTAGGGCCTTTTTAATATGTTAAATGAGTTCTTACATTATGTTATATGATTTTATGACTACTTTATTTATGTCATATTGTATAAATATCATGGAAAAATGAATGTAAAAGTATGTTAACCTATAGATTAAGTATAAACATGTTTAGGTTAAATTAGGGTTTTATAAGGTTTCTTAATTTTCACAAGTGAAAGTAATGGAAAATAAAGTTGTTAAACTTGTTACAATGAATTTTTAAGGACTATGGATGATCTTGGACTTTATTATAAGTATCACATGTGTTTAAAATAGTTATAAGGGTTTCTATATTAAACTACTAAATTAAATAAAACATAAAACAAGGTTTTTATAAAGTTATACACATAAACAATTAGGGACTGTTTTGAATCCGAAATTCATACAGTGGGTTTGACCTTATATAAAAATAATACGCCTCATGCCGATTCCAAAATGATAAGAAACTCGAAAAACCGATTTATAAACAATAAAGGATACGTTAATTACGAGTTTAGCGATAAATCCTTTTATTAAAACTATTGTTATAAATTTTACTATTTTATTACAGGAACTTGTTAATTTTTAAAACATATATTCCTATGATGTAACTATGGAATTACGAGATCGTACTCGAAGTATCGATGGAACAACGGAACTTTAACAAATAAACTAGACGTTTACGATAATTAAAGTTTATAAAAGTAATTTTATAAGCTATGATCAGTAAAAAAGCACGTTTCATCAGTGAGAGTAACTTTATAAAATATATTCATCTTTTAGTAACAAAGAGTACTCGAAGGAATTACTAAATATCGGGCTTTAAAACGCAATAAGTTATTTCGATTACATGTTTACGCTAATTAAAACTAAAACCGATAACTAGCTGTTGTGAACAGTATATTGATATTCACACATAATCTTAAAACAACTTGAAAATATAAAAATCTTTGATACTTGTCTTATCGAAAGACGTGGAGTAAGACGCCGAGCACGGACTTAAAACGAACAATATTAGGTATTTTTACAAAAGAGTATATTTTAAAAACGTTTCACTTTATGCATATTATTTTACTCAAAACGATTAGTTGGTGATAATGATATATAGAATATTTCGTAGTTATCAATGATGTTTCAAACTTTTCTAATTTCAGTTTCAAATCATCCTTTTCTCTTAAAGCCTCTGCTAACTGATTTTTAAGCTCTGTAATAGAATTGTCTCTTACCTTAACATCATATTTCAAAAATGCAATGTCTTCCTTATAAACAGCTTCATTTTTTTAATGAATAACAATTCTAGCTTCTAATGATTCTAAGCCTAATTGATAACCTATAATTTCTAAGTTAGATTTTTTAAGTTGCTCTTTCTGTTTATCAAAGTGTTCTTTCAAAGACTCATAGGATTTTAAGCAAGCTTTGGAGCAAGTGGATACCTTAGAGTCTGAACTTGATGAACTGGATGAACCTGAAGACAAATAGGCCATTAGAGCAAAGTCTGTGGGTCCTTCTTCAGCCTAAAAGCTCCAATCATAACCACCTGTCCCATCTTGAACAACCAAAGCATTTGCAGGAGTCTCTACTGGTACAATTCTTCTAGAAACATCTCCATTTCTATTCCTCTGACTCCTTGGTGCCCTGCATTCTCTAGCAAAGTGACCTCTCCTGTGACAATTTTAACATTCAACCTTTGTCTTATCAAAGCCAACAGTTTCTTTGCCCTTAAAGTTCAGATTCCTTTATGTCTCTTTTAAGAATCTCTTCACTCTTATGGTAAGCATGGCCACCTACCATTTGAGATCCATCTCTTCAAGATCATCGGTATCAATCTACTCTAGGTCTTCATTGTCCAACTGTTGACTATTAGATTGACTGACAAAGAAGGAAAACATGACATCATCAGCATAGGATGAGGAAGAAGCTTATCCTTGTGAGTTAGCAGTAAAAACTTCATGAGCAGTATTAACTGCTTCATTAGTACTGCTAGTGTTTTCTAAAGATACAAAAGCCACATTCTGAGAGTTTGAGCTTGAGCTTGATTGGCTTTTAATCTCAGCTTCATACACCTTCAAGTTGTTGTACAAGTCATCCATGCTCATTATGTTTAGATCAGGTTTGTTTCTTATGATCAAGGCAATATTGTTCCAAGCTAATGGTAGACTTCTTAGTAACTTAAGATTTAAATTTTCCTGAGAGATTACTTCACCATGAATTTCTAATTGGCTGATGAGTTTCTGAAACCTATCATAGGTTTTATCCAGTCCTTCAGATCTTGATGCAGTAAAATTCTCATATTGCTGCTTCAGAATGGTTTTTTGCATTTTCTTTGATTCTTTGTTGCCTCCAAACCTGGTCTTGATAGCTTCCCATAGGGTCTTTGCATCCTTGATTCCATGAAACTTCAATAGGTGCTCATCAGGAATGGCTAACAACAAAGTGCTTTTTGCTTTCAATTCATTCTTTCTTGCTAGCTTTTGTTCAGCAGTTTTGGGAGGAATGGGACCTTTAGTACTAGCTGATGCAATAGCAGGTGCATCACCATTCACAATAACCTCCCAAAGAGCATAATCAGTGTGAGTAAGATATTGCTCCATTCTCATGCTCCATAGATCATAATCTCCAGTTTTGAGTACTGGAAGTTTTAGTGCAGACACTGTTTGGGTAGTTTCTGACTGTGATTCCATCTTCTCTTTGATTATGAGATCTTGTGTAGATATAGTGTTCTTCTTATTTAGAGTTTCTCAACAAGCTCTGATACCACTTGTTGATCCCAATGAACAGATCTTCTTAGCTTGTTAAAGCTTAGTTAACCTGGATAAATCCAAACTAACTATAAGAGAAACTATGATTGTGAATACTACAAGTTATGCGGAATCTAACTTGTAATACTAAGAAGAACAATGAATACTAAACTTTGAATATATTGATTGCTAATATTCTGCCTAGGTTACAGAATAACTAACTATGAGATATGAATTCTATATATCTCTCTAACTATGCCGTAGGGTTCCTTTTATACACTAAGGAAACCCTAATGGGCTTACAAAACGCGTACAATGATAATGCATATCTATTCCTAATTTAACTCATGCATATCATAATAGCAGTACTAACTATATAAGACTAACAACACTAACTATTAACTAACAGTACTAACTATACTGGCAGTACTAACAATGTACTGGCAGCACTAACTATTATAGCTAGCAGTACTAATAACTTAGACTATTTTCTTTAAACTTCAACAGCAGCACAATCTTGAACCAACAGTATTAACTTCCAAAACTAACAGTAGTAACTTCAGAAGCCTTCAATTCCCAACAAAAAAATATAAAAAGAGGTAATAATGGCATGTCTTCTGAAAATCGATAACATTTACAGTCTTAGAAATGTCATTTAACAATGATACGAGGCTGTAAATAAAGTTCGAGCAGAAGTTCAAAGTTTTCATAACAAGCCAAAAATGGCTTGCTATTATTTTCGATAGCAACCTGGTCATCATCTTAAAGGCAAGTATTTCAAAAAGAAAACTTGACCTCATAACAAGAATTTATTCTCGGGCATGGTCTACTTTATGACCATGCAAAGGTTTGTGTTTACTTTGCAACACAACTCGTGCTTCCTATATACTATAAGTGTACGTGTCAGTGCATTTATTTGTCAAAATAAGAGAAATCTTATTTTTATTGGTAAAAAGTTGTCTTCATAATGAATCAGTGTTTTTAGTAATCACAAAAAGATTTTCAAAGACAATTTGACCACTCAAACAATGACAACAGCTCTTTAAATAGAAAACGGGTCATTATTTGAGGGGGAGAAAGCGTCATCAAACAATCTTTTAAAACGGTCTTTCAAAATAAGTTACAGAATAAACAGATAAAGCTTTTGATAATGACGGATAACAATTTAAAGGAGAGTTCATTTATATTAACTACAAGGGCTTTAGATGTCATTTGTTTCAAACTTTAGGGACTTATTTGCACTTTGAGACTTAGTGAATTCAGGCTTTAAACTACAGACGATCAATATTGCCAACACCTCATAGTTTGTAAAAGACTTAGGAATGCTTGGAAATACTTTCATAGTTTTAAATGCCTTGAAGTTGATTCTCACGAAATAGATTTAAGCTTATTAATTCTTGATGCGTATTTTCTTTTAAAATATATTTTTATCAAGTTTTAAATTTATAAAACTCGATCTACCTAACGACGCACTAACGGGCAAAGAACCCAATCGTGGGTAGTATAGAATGGTAAATCCGAGATCATCCCAAGAGCTAAGTTGTAATTAGTTTTAATTTGAAATGTCACGTTTTGAAAATGGTTTTTAGAATTGATTTGAAATAAATAAATAACAATAAAATAAATAACTGAAAGTAAAAGGATAGGAGATATCAAGAGAGAAAACGTGCTAACCTAGTTACTTTATTACTACTGTTATGAAGACAATTTCTTGTGTAATGTCAAACTATGGTTTCATTACTGGTTTCTAAGGTCGATAAACTTGAATGTGCATATACAATCTATCCTATACTTCCTGCAATTCCGAATCAGTCCTGAATCATCTGGGAGGTAGGTTATCCAGGTTGCAGTGATTAATCCCAACTATTCCCAAAACATATCTAATAAGCCTTTTTTTCTATTTTTAACCCCTCTAAAGAGTTCCTGTGATTTTAAAGGTTCGAGTGGATTTGGCGGTGAGGTTAGTTCCTACATCAAGTCAAGGAGTTAGTGATCCTCCTAGTACCCATGGTGATCCCTCATGCAATGTAATATATTTAATGGGGGCAAGCTTAGGTCAAACAGTACTACCGAAACTCAGGGTTTTTTAGATTGTCAAGGAATATCTATGAAATCCATAATTTAACAGGAAAGATTAACAAAAGTAACTTCATAACTAGGCCAACACTTTAGGGCTTTGCCGCTATGGTAACGTAAACAAAGTAAGAGTGTAGAAGAAATCATATATTGAAAACTCATAATTCTTACAGGATTCGTAATTTGAACGATTAAATACAAAAAGTAAGTAAAATGTGATCTCCCTTGGACTTCAGGTGGAATTCTTCGAAGGTTGAAAGCCTTTGTTGCCTCTCTAATTGGTTGTGGAGGAAGTGATGTCGTAATAGCTTGAATGAGGCCTTTATTTATAGATATCGTACCTGTTACGGTGTAACCAATAAAGGTGTTACGCCGTAACCAACTTACACGGCATTCCATAATTAAGTAGCTGTTACGGTATAACCAGATATGGTGTTATGTCGTAACCTTCATATAACTTCCATATGTACGTGATCTTCATTCCATATTTGTGGATCTTCATGGTTACAGCGTAACTGGATAAGGTGTTACGCCGTAATGATAACTTTGACAAGATTTCCTTCCAAATATAGGGTTACAGCGTAACTAGATATAGTGTTACGCCGTAAAGTCTTCCTTGATCTATGTACTTGCTTAATTTATGTTACGGCATAACCATTTTTGGTGTTACGCCATAACATTCTTCAGAATTTACACTTTAAGTCCATTTTCCCTTGTTTCTTGTTACTTTCCCGCATTTCACCTGAAAACTACAAAACAATAGAGAATATCTCATTTTCGAGTGTTTGTGAGACATTTGCAGGTATTTTAGGGGGTATTTTGCCACCAAAAAGTATTAAATATTCGATGTTATCAATTCTTCGAACACGATCTCAAGTATATGTGCGTACAAGGTTTTGTTGATTCCAAGGTATCGAAACCAGCAAGGGGGAAGGAGTAGATACACTAGAACTTACAACAAGTACACGTGATAGAGTCTATAGCCTTCTCTAATTTTAGGCCATTCTGGGAAGACGAATGTCATAAGCGCAGAGAAAATCAGTGTTTTAACTTGTTACTTTTGGGTGCACTATTTCTCAATAGGGAGAGATATTTTGTTATTTTTTAGTATTGCATATTTGGTACAAGGGGGAAGTTTTGTAAGAAGATTTATTCTAAACGTAAGAAGATTGGTTACTGATTCAAGAAATGCTTCCTCAAACATTTAATCACTAAGCTTATTTTTTTAAAGAGAGTAGAATTAGTTGACAAAAGAGGTACACATAGGTTTGATAAGTATGATGATTCCTTAAGATAGTCAGTATTATGCAGAAAGAAATGAGTACATTTGGGAATTAGTTGACTTAGGTGTTATCATTTCGACTACTTAAAGGGAATAATTGTGACATCCGAGACTTAGTTGACTTTGGTGTTTCAGTTTATATCATCACTATCATGTAAAGAGAAATACGGACATCCGATACTTAATTGACTTTGGTGTTACGGTTTTGAATTAGTTGTGTACTTCGGATATTTAGGCTTTATACATCACGACCACTTGATGCGGCTTGCACATCTGCTTTGAATCTACTCAAGAAATGATTGCTGGTTCGGGGAGAAGCTAAGACAAATTCTAAATGGAGATTATCAAGACGGACTATAGATTGCTGACATGGATTGAATGACTTTGTCATTTTTGGTTTGAATATTTTCAGGTCCTGTCTCATACATAATCTTGTAAATATATAAATGTGTAGTGTAGACTTAGAAATCAGGCATATATAGTGTTTGAGTATACATTTTCAAGAATTTCTTAGTAAATTTAAAAATTTTTAAATTAACATACTCAAACACCATATAATTCCCTTATAATTTGAGGGGGAGCATTAAAAATGTTCTTAATATGGCTTGTTAATAATTGGATATTTTTTTGCCAAAAGCAGTTATATTTGAATCAATTGATATCTAAAATATCAAGAGATTTAATATTTTTGATAAGGGGAGCAAATGTGATTAAAATATATGGCTAATTATGTGAACTTGTTTTGAACTCAAGTGTTCGCTCACCTACATATGTGCTAAACTCTTTCAATTAAACGATGCACATATAAAGGGGGAGCAAATGGTTATGTGATGGAAAGTGCAGAAATACCAAAGACCGGCCATTTATTTTACTGAATTGAAGTTATAAGGTGGTTAAGTATAGGTATACATTCCCATAATCCAGCCAGAACCGGAGGGATCTACCTAGGGATATTCCACTAGTTAGTATAGAAGTCCTTAGGTATGATATAAAAAGGAGTAAATGTAAGAATAAGGGAAGAGTGCCGACTGAGATGGAGCTAATACTGGAACAAACCTAACAAGGTATTAGTCATGAAATCTCGGTAAGTACTAAAAGGGTTGAAGAATGAAAAATAATTGTAAGGATAAAGGGTGAAAAGAAAGAAGCCCTCCATACACTTAGGCAGAAACTGGGTCAATACATAAACTGTTAGAAACACTAAGCTGTTGTCTGACATTGAAGATAGTCATGGACCCAGTGACGCTATGCACAACCCTCCCTAGCCACTCAAGGTCTCTCAACAGACTCTTGTTTCATTTCTCACGGAGATTACACGCATTTCTATCAATTTTTTCACTCCGAGTTAGTTGGTATTAAAAAGGTGGCAGTCTACTCTAGCCTCCGATCACTAAAACCAAAGTGCACTATTGAGTCTAGAGCCAAAAGAGATCATCCATAAATCTCATTAGGACACTTGTCAAAATTATGCTTGATATCTCACACAATGTGAATAACAAGAAATATATAAAGAGTCCTACGCATTATCCTTGTGATTTTGCCAGAACATCAGAGTGATACTCAAGTAATCACAGTGAAGATGGAAATCCTGCTTGAGCCAACATCAAACAAGCTCATGGTAGGTGACTTGTGCGATTCTATATGAATCAAACTTGTGACAACTAGAAAGAAACGATGGTGCGATTCTACAAGAATCAAACTTGTTCCAGTATATGAATTGACGATTGATGATGAACTTTTGAAATGATTAACACTCTCGATGTGTCACAAAACCACTTTAGCAAGTGACACGTCGATTGATTTTCAAATTGATTTTTCTATTCAATCGGTGAGACAGTAACTCACTGGTTCACTCTTATCGTGCTGTCTGCTTTAAGACGTTCCAGTAATGAGAACATGTTGAGTTTGATGAATCTAATACATATGTGTTATAAAGATTCTATACTTCAGCTGGAAATCCTGTCAATGAGATTCTTCTTAAATTGAATCTACCTGATCACAGGTCGATCCTCACGGATTCGAAGGTTACTCCAACCAAACACAGGCGAATGACAAAGCCATATTCGTCCCCCCGCTTTATTGCTAACTGTTTTAATGCATGATACTTAAAGATGGAGGTGAAGGTACCTGATTCCAGCTGTCTCAAAGATTCATAACCACATGCTCATACCCGACTGACAAATATAAAGACATCATGAAAGCTCAAGTACATGTTTCAAGACTTCCGCTACTCTGATACCATACGTCCTATTTGAAGCAACGAAGTGTTACAGTTAAAGAACCTCAAGAAAGATGCATTATTAAAGCTTTTCAAGTTAACTTATCAAGAAAGGTATGAGCATGTCGGTCCAAAAGTCACAAGTTCATAAGATGGCAAAGTTTACAAGATGGCGAAAAGAGATTATGCTTGGTTGATGATTACAAGAAGCTCAAGATCACTTATTCATATACAAGTCAAGCTAAAGGAACAAGCTCAAGCCTAAATTCAATGATCACTACTCCATATTCACAAGATAAAGTAAAGAAAAAGAAGTCTGCGAGCAAAAGAACAAAGACCTTCATAGTATGCTAGTTTTAAGTTTTTGTAAAATGGAGTGACCTCCCTTAGGGGGAGATTGTTAGGAACTCAAAAGTGTCATTCATTTCCATAGATATCATTAGATAGCTCATTTAGTTATTTTTGGAAACTTACTAGGCTAGTTAGCCCAAGGCCTATAGAAAGCCTATGTAAGCAATGTCCATAGCCGGCCATAGGAAGTATAAATACCCTTTCCATGTTATGGAAAGGGTGTTGGTTGTTCATATTCCACACACATTAATGCATTTTCCCTTCATGTTTACTTTCTCTTTCTAAAGTGTTCATCCATCCACTCTCTCTCTAAAACTACCTCTCTTTCCCTAATCAAGTATGTTATTAGATGTTCTTTAATTGGGAAGTTGACCATTACGGGAACGCCAACTTAGGTTGATGTTTTTGATCTATGATTAAGACGTTGTAAATAGTTTTGTCTTTATCATGGTAACGGTCGGGAAAAGTATCTAGCAACTTGTATTTTAGACTTAATCTATTTGTTTTGTAATTTTTATTTAACAACAATTTATTTCCCTTTCCTAATCATTAACCATGGGTTTTACGTGAATGAGGATGTGATCGAGCGTGCATGTCTATTCTGTTGTTATGGTCATGTATGCATGTCTCAGCTGCCTTGTTGGATACATACCCTATATTACTCTACTATTCTTACTCTTTAGCTTGTTCGAGGTGGGAGTGAGCAGTCACATGTGTCTATCCCGTAGATAGGTGTAGTATGTGTGGTTCCTTTGGTCGCCATCCTGATTATTGGTAACGATAAAGATTAGTTAGAGTAATCAACTCCTAAGGCTTGTCATACAAACCCTATTACATTGATAATAACTGTTACTTCCGTAGCATTGCGGTGGGATGTGTATCCTTGCCATGCTTATCGATAGAATACTCGTCACGATCGAGCAATTGAGGAATTAGTTACATGTTACCACTAGATTAGTTGATGTGATTGGGTGTTTCATCTTCCTTTCGTGAGGTGTTTGGTTGTGTATAGTAATAGAATCAAATTAAATGCTTTAAACAAAGAAATCCTTATGGATACATTTTTTATAAAACTTCTAATTGGCTACTTGAGGACAAGTAGGATTCAAGTGGACGGGATATTTGATGACATTAAATATCGTTCTATTTTTTAGCATCATTGATTCCCATGTAATTAACCATTTTGTAGAATTATTGCAAAGAAATTGTTACTTAATCGTATCATATTTAAGACTTGCAAGTAATTAACGGATGAGTACTATGTGGAAATTAGCAAAAGCGCGCATTTGAGCTTAAACGAAGATATTTTGAAGATTTACTATTCTGACAACCAATACGCCATATCCATCAAGGAAGATACGGCGTATCCGTGCCTGCACTCACCAAAGACCACAAAGGAAACAAGTCCAATACGCCGTATCCAGGAAAGGCAATACGCCGTATTCAAGCTATATGGGAATAAAATATTCTGAAAGATATCAAACGTGGTCCCTACTCCAAGAAACTCCAATACACCGTATCCAATACCTTGGATATGCCGTATCGACACCGACTCTAGACCCTATAAATACAAAACTCAAAAATAAGTTTATTGCTAAATCATATTCTCGATACCTAAACCACAAAAGTCGATTTTCAGAGGAGAAAAAGAGTAGAAGAGGTCTTGCAACGCATTCAATCCATAGGAGACAATGTGTAATTTCTTACTTTTTGTATCGTTCAGTTTTTGGTATCATTCGTTAACTCGGTTATTTTTTTTTTTTTTTTTTTTTTTTTTTTTTTTTTTTTTTTTTTTTTTTTTTTTTTTTTTTTTTTTTTTTTTTTTTCCTTTAGTTTACCTTGGCAAGCAATTACTCTTGTATTAATTATTATGTTTGAAGGCTAATACCTTCGGGTATTAGCCATTATTATGAAGATCTGAATGTTTGGTTTTGTTTATATCTTGATTGCTTAATTTATCATTGATTTATTGATTATGTTTATCACATGATACTTGTTTACGTGCTGAAGTATGTGACCTATCATTCAACTGGGTCTATTTCTACATATTTAATGCGATGCAACTTCGGTGTTGTTTGGGCGTAGGCTAAGAGTCTAGGATAGCTCTCCATATAGTAATGCATATAGGTGGAACAAATAGGATCACTAATAACATCCTGCTTGCTTGATTAAACTGGTTGTATCGTAGAAGGTAGTGGCTTAGTACTAACTAATAAGTTCTAATCATTTGTATAGTTTGGATTGTGGACTACCACCTAATACAAATTACCATTAAATAGTAAGTGGGTAAAGTCTCTATGAGCTAGTGTTCATACAACATACACGGTGTCGTCCTCTAGATGAATTATAATCAATATATAAGGATGCTTTATGCGGATGCTTTAATTATGATAGAACTAATGTGTCTAGGTCTTAGGATGAAGTCCCGCCTAGGTCTAAGAATGATATGCCTCTTCTAGATAAGTAATCATTTCACTGAATAAACCAACCAACTTCTAATCGGATTAATGATGGATAATACAGTTTTCTATCATAAGGCTCAACCAATCTTTTATCTTCTGTTAATTTGCTTACATGGGTTAAAGTGTCTTGAATTGATTATAGTCACCAACCAAACTCGTACCAGTCTCTCAGGCTGAAAACCCCCTTTTACCTCTTAGAATTAGGATTAAAACTAACATAGGATTAGCATAGGTTTGACTTAGATTAGAATTAACTTAGATTAGATAACCAAGATATAAATAAATTGAGAGACTTAACCTCGCTTCAAGTATTTGATACCCTACTTACCACGAATCTACCACCGACCGGGTACACTGCCTGTTAAAGTGTTTTTTTGGTTAAGTCGGCAAAATATAAATTTAAAACTTGAATCATAAAAATATACACCACACAACGGCACATCACTGCATATAGAACCTTATGTCTTCTTGACGTTGTTGATATTCCTGCATTGCCAATTCTCGTTCACGACATTCCACCTCCCTCCTTTTGATCTCCAAAAAGGCTAAGCGTTCTTCTTTCTTCATTTCGATGGCACGTTCGTTGTGCATTGCCAGCTCGGAGACGATCAACCTAGCCAATCCTTTGTCATTCGTACTTGATGATGATCCCGATGATCTCGACCCTTTCTTCTTCAAACCTTTAGCTTTGTCCCTGCCTATTGGTCGTCGAAGTTCCTACACCTCATATTCCTCGTTGTCACCAACATCAACATTCAGATTAATACTAGCATCCCCATACTCTTTGTTGAATGAACCAGATCCAGATGTCTTGTATCTCATGCTAGCTTGATGCTTTGAGGCAAAATTAGGAACTTCAATATCCATCCATTTCGGACTACCTTTTAAAACCTCCTAACAATGATGAAGTGTAAACAACATTCCGTGTTCAGCTTCATAGTCAAGAAGTGCCCTTGCGTAGTAATCTTCATCTCCGGCTCTACTCTCATGCGCCCAACGCATGACGTTAGCGTACACTTCACAAAACCGAGCCACGTTTGGGCGCGCCGTCTTCCATTTCCTGTTTATCATATCGTACGTTCGACGACCGGATGCCTTTGTTTTGCACTCAAAGTACCGTTAAACCTTAGTTCAAAATCCAGCGTCCTTCCTCGCGTTACATTTGGATCTATTTTCAGATATGAGAACCCAACCTTTACACAACCCAATTTCTTCCTCATTTGTCCATGCAGTCTGCCAGGGTGCATGCTCGTATTGAGTCGTACTCTTTTGGCGTCCTCTAGTCGGCTTTGACTACGGTGGTGGGGTCGCGACATCAATGGGAGAGTCTTCACGAGCGGGGTGTTAAAAAGAACCGGTGTGTTGAAAATAGTTCAAATATTCAGGTGAGTACATATCTTCGATTGTAAATGCATGAATGGGAGACATGGGTTGTTTCGTATGTGGTTGTGATGATGAACCACCCATTTAGGTTTGTGAGACGTAGTTGAGGTTATTGAATGGAAACACGTTTGGTTGTGAGGGGAATTCGTCAAACGCGTTTGTTTGTAAGTATTGCTAAAAGTTTATGGGTTTTGGTATGGTTTCGGTGCCGGTGTCGGGGATCGGTATGGTTGGTTTGGGTAAGGTTGGTTAAAATAGTATGATTGTGGCCGTAATAAGTTCGTTTGTTGGTCTGGTGATGAGTTTCTAAGAACAAATGTGTCGTCGGGTGTCGGGGGAGTGCTTCGGGTAGTTTTTCGTTGTTGACGTTTGGTGTTTCGGGGAGTGTTTTATTGAGACATTTTTGTACCTAAAAATGAGAAGTAATAATTTAGAGAGTATTTATATAAAATAGGGAAGTTGTGTTTAAAAATGGCAAAGTTTTGGGTATTTATTATACTAAAAGATACAACCATTAAATTTAATAGGCAGTAGCCAAGTCTTTTAAAAGTTAATGCAGCCAACCGAAACTGAATATCAAGGGATGTTATTACTTCTGCATTTACAAACTCTGCAGTTACAAGGTTTGCTTTAAGTTTCAATCAGTCTCATCTTTACTAATCCCTTTAATAAATGCAAACACAGGTCCCTTGCCTAAAGTGGGCCAAAAAACCGCTTTAGATCATCATCATCATAGGAGAATAAGAAGATGAACTCGATGATGATTGGAGATGATGTTGAGATCCAAGCTACTCAAGAGAAACTTATGCCTAAGAAACAATTATATCATCATCATCTTTAGAAACAATTAGATGCAAGTTATTTTATAAAAAAATGTTTATAAATTTATTTTTATGATTTTTTTATTAATTAGTTTTGTTTTTTTATTGTTACATACTCTGTTTCCTGGATTGTCGTTGAAGTTGAAGTGGTTGCACTCCTTTACCTCCCCCCATCTATAAACAAGAAATTCATCAGAGATCGACTCATCAATTAAAAACCAGGTTTTTGAATTTATGATTTATAATAAGAAATTGATTTATTTGTTTGATTGGTGGCTTAATTGATTATTGCTTCTTTTATTCATTTGAGCATTTTTATATGATTATTTTTATGATGTTTTGTTGTTGTAGTCATTTTGAAATGTAGTAATTGAAAGTAATGTATACCATATGTTATATGAATGAAAGCCGAAAGCTTATGTGCATAGGTCTCCATCTCAATTGTAAGTTATGATTATTTATATCTCATCTATAAATTGTGGTCTTTAAGTTTTTTCTTATGCTATAAATCAGATTTCATGTGTCAGAATTTGTTTGGAAATGTGAAAAGGTGTCACTATAGGCTCGCTTGCTTAGATCATGCCAATTGCTAATCACTCAAAGTGAGTGAGAACTTTTTAGCTGATAGAACATTATGGGCATGAGAACAGTGAATACACAAAAACACAATGTGCATGTCGTTATCTCTAAAGGAGTGTTTGGGAAAAAAACATTTAAAGCAACAGACAACAAGGTTGAAATAAACTTAGATGCTGCTAAAGAACTTGCTGAGAAAAAGGAGTTTAGGAGAGCTAAGGTCAGGGGTGTTTGACACTAAAGCACAAGAATACCTTTAAATAGATGGAAATAATTTCAATGTAGTTGCATCTATGTTAGGAGCATCAGGCTGTTAAAGAACTTGCTGAGAAAAAGGAGGTTAGGATAGCCAAGGTATCACTTTTCTGTTTTTCAGGGGCGTTTGACACTAAAGCACAGGAAAACTTATAAATAGATGGACATAATTTCATGTAGTTGCATCTATGTTGGGAGCATCAGGTGTTGTGTCTGAGTTTGAGGATGATGAGGGTGGGCGGGTATAATGTTGTTTGTCCCGAAAGATCTGATATTCGCATGTCTACTAATTTTCAGTCACTTTCAACTGATAAAAAAACAGATGTTTTACGATTTCATTGGCTCTTTTCAGAAAGAGCTTGATAGAAGGATGGTGGAACAATTTACCAAAATAGGGGCGCTGACTGCAAGGTATGGTATTTTCTTCGTCTTCTAACCATATGCATGATGATATGCTAATGTTGATAAGGATTTGTAGCATTTGCTTATGAAAACTAGCTTCTTTTATGTAACAGACCGTGTGCTTTTACTTTGAATTTTTTGAGAGTTAATGGTTCAGTTGCGACTAATACTGGGATTGTTTACCAGCATGCATAGGCTATCAAATCAGGTTAGCTACAAGTGCTGAAAATGAAGCCTGAAAAACACAGTGGCATAAAATGAAGCCTGAATAATGGCATTCTAACATAAGTGTGATTGCTTGAATAGTTGAATATACAAACTGGAATTTGAACATTTGTATGCTACAGTTTTGCATTACAGGTCCTTGACGACTGATTATAAATTCGATTATTATTACATGTCACACCCCCAAACGGGGCCTGGACGGAATACGTGTCCGAGGGCGTGAAGTCATAATATACATCATACAAGATATAAAGAACGACCTCTAAGGGTACGTTTAGAAATCCAACATCGTTGCATTAATTGAAAATAGTTAAAGTTTTACATAGGTTCATAGTTAATATGCTGAAGCGAATAAAAGTTTTAGAAATTGACAACGATGTAAAAACAGATAATAATAGTTCTTGAAAATTGGTCCAATACAGGGCGGACCCTTAAGCCAAAACAAAGACATCCTATCTAAGCACTGAGAAAACATGTGAACGTACTATAAAGTTGGTGAATTAATAGGTTTGAATTTGATATAAGAATGGACCACAAATTTTGCAAAACGCATGTGACTATTATAAAGATACATATCACATAAAAGGACATTTACGTTTGTACTACGCTATGATTCTGAGGCTTAATTGTATGGAAGCATGCAAAATGCTTAATAAACTTGCCCTGACGGGTGCCAACATGGCGCTTTACCGTATCACTCGACATGGTATACGTCCGTTGATCATGTAATAGCTACTTACACGCGGGGGTTGATTAGTCCGAAAGATCTATTTCAACCACTCGCGTCACTTCCATAACCTGATTAAAGTAACGAAAGGTTCATGATAACTCAGGCATCAAAGTTTCACATTTACTTCAGGCAACACGTAACAAGATTGAAAAAAGTTAAAGGCATTTGTGTCCCAATATTTAAAAGCAAGCAAATATTTCTCACCCCAAATAGTAAAGCTTTAGTACAAACGGGGGCTATGAACTCACTTAAAGCAATAGTAGAAGCAGATATTCAACGAAGGTGTATAACGATAACCAAAAACTTAACGTGTCCTAATTAATAGAACGCCGCTTTAGAAAACGAGGAATTAATACGAAAACTATCGGATAATACGCTTGTAAGAAAAATAGACATCCATAAGTGTTTGCGCTTTAGTTTATATAGTAAAATGTGTCATTATGAAAGTATAAGGTTTATAGTTACGTTACGCCATGTTATAAGAAAAGTTTCTATTTTTGGAAAGTTACTATTTTAGAAAAGTTCAAAGTTTTGAGACGTTAATACGGTCCCCTAATATTCGATGATTCTGTTTACCTAGAACGCGCTACTTAAACCTAAACGCCTAACTTCCAAGTCCATCTCGCTAATAAATATCAAAAGTTACTATTTTTAGAAGTTTCCCGTTTTAGAAATCCTGACAATATATTTGTGACGTTTCCAAAGTTTCCACTTAATATGCTAGTGTCTATATACGTTTTGCCAATGTTTTTAAAACTCAAATATGTCTGAAAGTGTCCAAAAACCTCTTTTTAATTTCGAATCTGCACCTTAAATAAGTATTTTTCCAAAAAGTGCTTCAAAATTCATTTCGCCATAACTCTGCCGTTTTAAGTCCGCTTGATGTGCTGTCGTTGTATGGTATATTTAAGATGATTCAAGTTTTAAATTTATATTTTGCCGACTAAACCAAAAACAACACTTTAACGGGCAGTGTACCCGATCGGTAGTAGTTTCGTGGTAAGTAGGGTGTCGAACACTTGAAGCGAGGTTAAATCTATCAATTTAAATAATACCTTGGTTATCTAATCTATGTTAGTTCTATTCTATTCTAAACCTATGTTAAACCTATGTCATTCTAAATCCTAATTCTAACGAGAAAAGGGGGTTTTCAGCCTGAGAGACTGGCACAGTTTGGTTGGTGACTACAATCAATTCAAGGCACTTTTACCCACGTAAGCTAATTAACAAAAGATATAAGAGCGGTCGAACCTTATATAAGAAAATTGTATTAACCATTATTAATCCGATTAGAACGTTGGTTTGTTTATTTAGTGCAATGATTTCTTCTCTCGTGGTGGCATATCATTCTTAAGATTTAGGCGTTACATCATCCTAAGACCTAGACACATTAATTCTGTCACAATTAAAGCATCCGCATAAAGCATCCTTATTTTTCTGATTTATAATCCTATTGCTTAGTGGATTAAAGCAATAGTGATCTTGTTAAACCCTATCTCATAGAGACATTACCCACTTACCGCTTAATGGCAATTTATACACTAGTAGTCCAGTTGTCCAACTATCCAATGGAATCAGAACGTTACTTGTTGAATTATCTAGGTCACCTGCTAGTCAACACGATCAATAAACCATTGGCAATATCCAATTAACTAGTTAAGCCCGAAGCGTATCCTAGACACAGACTTAGAAGGACAATATTTATGTAACTATAACTCTAGATGTATAAATCACTATATGGAGAGCTATCCTGGACTCTAGATCTGCTTGGTCTGCTTCACTAGATCCAGTTGAATGATAGGTCGCATACAAAAGCGCCCGAAAAACCAAGTATTATTTTGATAAATAAACACACTCAACGATAAATCAAGAAATCGAGATAAACAAATACCAAACATTCAGATCTTCATAATAATGGCTAATACCAGAAGGTATTAGCCTTCAAACGTCATAATAAATACAAGAGTAATTATTTAGCCAAGGTAAACTAACCGAGTTAACGAATGATACAAAAAACTGAACGATTACTAAAGTATATGGAATTACACGATGTCTCCTATGGAATTGAATGCGTTGCTCGACCTCTTCTGCTCTTTTTCTCCTCTGAAAATCGACTTTTGTGGTTTAGGTATTGAGAATATGATTTAGCACACTTAAAACTGGTTTTTGAGTTTTCTATTTATAAGGTCTGGAAGTCGGTTGGATACGGCGTATCCAAGAGTTGGATACGGCGTATTGGGGATTTCTTGGAGTAGGGACCACGCTTGATTTCTTCTAGAATATTATATTGATTCCATATCTTAAATACGGCGTATTGAGTTCTCTGGATACGGCGTATTGATCTTTATTCCTCTGTGGTCTTTGGTGAGTGCAGGTACGGATACGCCGTATCTTCTTTGATGGATATGGCGTATTGGTCTTCAGAATAGTAATCTTCAAAATATCTTTGTTTAAGCTCCAGAATGCGCGCCTTTTGCTAACTTTCACCAATTACTTCATAATTACTACAATTCTCAAATATAAATGATTAAGTAACAATTCTTTGCAATAACAATACAAAATGGGTCTTATACAATGATAAATGATGCTATAAAATAGAGTTATTTGATTCGGGTCATCGAATACACCCCCCCACCTCACTTGATCCTACTGTCCTCAAGTATCTTTTAGAAGTTTATAAAAATGTATTCCCTAAGGATTTGTTTCTGTTAAAGCATTTTATTTGATATTTTATAAGTACACAAACCAAAACACTCACAAAATAGGAAGATGAAACTTCTCAAATCACTCAATCAATCTATGTAGGAAACTTGTAAACTAATTTGTCACATTGCATCGGTCATGACGGCTATTCTATCATAAGCTTGGAAAGGATACAAATCTCCACCGCTAAAGCCTAAGAGTAAAAGTTTATAAAGGTAAAATTTGGGTTTTCTGTAGGGAAGGCGTACGTGATCATTCTATATCTTTCACCAGAGTACCACTCCAAACAAGGCAGTTGGATGTATAAATATACACCAGAATGCCGGCTAGACATGTTGTGTTCGATTACATCCCTTTTGAATTTTAACCAATTTTTAGGATGAAGAAGGATATAGGGTAGGACCTTTAACTTTCACAAAATTCGTAACAACAATCTGCGAGACATGGCATACATGGCCGTAACGCAAGAATTTGACATGATGTCTGTATGAATCTCATTCGGTAAAACCAGCGGCTAATCATTAGGTGAGAGGGAAGTAAATTGTTGTTAAATAAAAATCAAGAAACAAATAGATTAAGACTTAAGATACAAGTTGCTAGACACTTATTTCCTGACTGTTACCATGATAAAGACACGGCTATTTACAACGTCTTGATCATCGATCAAAAACAACAACCTAAGTTGGCATTCCCGTAACGATCAACTTCCCAATCTTCCCAAAACTTTACATACTCTACAAGGCAAGTGGCGATATCTTCCACTTTGTACAATACTCTACATCGTCGATTTTTAGACGTATCAACGAATAATCGATCCTTTATGTAATTCCTTCGGTAGTTGCGAAACGATTATCTTCAAAACTTTCTTTCTCTTTTTGTATTTTTCTCATTTTTTCGATTTTTTTGCTAACTAAACTTCAAATCTTGGTGTAGTTTCACCATCTTCACGATCATAATAATTCCTTCGATAGTTCCTTCGTTCTTCGGATTCACCAATGATTGTGATGGTAGTAAAATCACATGAGCTTTGACTACTAATATACATTCCTATTTGCAATGTGCAAATTTCCAACCGCACCAAAGATAGAAAATAACACAAGACTAGGGAAATACAAACTTTACACTTTAAGCAACTAGCAACTGTAAATTAAACTTAATCTAAAAGGGTATGTTAAGGTGTAAGGGTGTAACGAAACAAATAGTTGGTGTAAATTCCTAAAGGATTGGCTCTACGGGTTGTTCTAATGGGTCATCACTCTAAAGATGAGAGTGGAAAGGGTTTAAACGGGAGGTTAACTAACCGGTGTAAACATGTAAAGGCGATTTGGGTGTAATCCTAAAATTTACCAATTTATAACAAATACTCTCTAATCCTAGTACTTATCATTGTGGTCTCGAGTGATATACCAAGCCAAGTTCTAAAGTCTACAACATCACCGGCACACTCATATTTTGTAGAATTTGGGTAAACATTTAGAAACGAAAAGGTTAAATCCTCACAATATCTAACAAGGGTTATTGTGTGCGGGTTATGTAACATGTAATTTCACAAAAGTATGCTTGAAATTTTTTTAAATTTGAGCATAATTTAAGCATTTTAATGTGAAAATTAGGACAAGTAAACATTCTAATTCCATCCCCCCACTTGAATTATACAACGTCCTCGTTGTATAGATAAAACATTAAATACAGGAATTTAAAAAGAATTAGAATGAGAAACTCCCCTGATATTTGCTCGGTAGATTCTCCAAGTAGCGTTTATGAGCAAGATTGTGTGCTAAAAAAGACGTCTGAATCCTAGCACGAACAACACACACATAGAATTCCAGAAAATATGCATTCCATCAATGGTATGTGCTTAAATACACATACCATTTTCCATAAAAAAACAGACTTAAATGACCAAAAACAGACAAAAACTGCCAAAGAAATGTTTGTTTTGCATTTGTATTGTGCAGGAAACGGATATCACACAAAAGGACGAAAAACGAAAGTCAAACGGCCATCGAACATGGAATGGAAAAGACTGTGAAAGACAAAGCCAAATCGAAGCCGAAAAGTCAATCAAGTCAAAAAGTCAACAGAAAAGTCAACTGGTCAAAGTCAAAGTCAACACCGACATGGTCAAGTCAAAAGAAAGTCAAAGAAGAAAAAAATATAACTATAGGGACTGAAATCGCCAATTCCCTAAGTTATATTTACAAAGGAAAAAGAGAAGGGCCCATTCTGCCAATTTGGCAAAGTTAAACCACAAGGGGCAAAGCTGCCAAAAGATAAGAGTTATAACACGCAAGGACTTGTGGTGCAATTGGTCATATAACCCTTGAGGGGTGAACCTGCCAAGTCCCAAACCTTTGATACCAAAAGGACGAAAAGTGCAAAACTACAAATAACCCTCAAGGACCAACCTTGCCAACTTACCAAACCCGTGCTCTGTCTCTTTTATAACCCTTTTTCCCGCCCAATTTTCCCCCCAACGAACTCACGGGTTCACTTCCTTCCTTTTACCCTGCAACCATAACTAAACCCATGGATTTTAAGCCTTTTCCCCCTCCACTACCACCTCACCCAAGACAGATTGCCATGGTGGCAATCTCACCAAAAACGAAGTAAAAGGAATGGTCAAGATCATGTTTGAAGAAGCACAAGATAAAATCTAAGGCTGGCATTTATCTTGGATTACACTCTCACAACAAACACACTCTCTTTTTGTGTCTACAAACAAGCACAGCTTGCAAGAAGACAAAGAGACCAAGAAATGCAAGAACCCTAGTCGTTTTTACTATAAAAGCATTGTAAAGCCCTTGAGGCTAGGTGTGTAGTTTTTATGTAGTTCTTTTTAGTGTTTAAAAAAGTCTTAGTGTGTAATTTCTTTTTCAGTTTTAAAAACTTTTATGTACTGTTTCTTTTAAGATTAATGAGAAGTGAATTTTATGTTTTATTGTTTGTTTGACATCTTTAAGAGATTATAAGTTATAAAAGCTATAAATACTTCTTTCAAACTGTTTTTAAAACTATTAATCAAAAAATCAAGAAAAGGCAAGGTTACTGTTTGGTTAAAGTGTGGATGAATAAGCAGAATTGGATGGCTTATTGGTTTTGCTTAGTTTAAGCTTATTTATAAGCTGTGGGTAGGAATTTTAGAGCTTATTAGGTTCCAAAAATCCTTTTTGAGCAAAGGATTAAAGGTACAATTTCTTTTAAATTTTGCTTATTACTGTAGCAATAGCTTATTTAGCTTATTTTTCAGCTTATTAATGTCTTTTTATGCTTATTAGTGTATCTATCTATGTAAAGTATTGCTTCTAGTACCTTTTCACTTCAATTTTCATGTAATTGCTTAAAATGTCAAGATAAATGCTTATTTGTCCCTAGTTATTATTCAATTAGTGCTTATTTGTTAAATTTTTTTTTTTTCATTTTTATTGTTTTTAATAGTGGCTTAAGTCGTTATTAGTCTTTTTTAAAAATTCAGTAAAATTAGCTTTTATTAAGTTTTTAAACAACTTTTCAAAATTAAGGGTGTGTTTGGGTCAACACTAAAAGGGTCAAATTGGGTTTTGGTATAGTTGTGGTCTCAAGATGTTTTAGCTAAGTAAATAAAGATTGTGTTAAGGTGTTTTTAAAACAGTTTTTCAAGTTTGAAAATTGTTTTTCAAGGTTTTCTTAAGTCACCTTTGAAACTGAGTTTTTCTAAAAGAAGCTACAAGTGCTTATTTAGATAAGCACTTGGAACCTTGAGTTTTAGTTCAAAAAGCTTTGTTTTTGTGTGTCTAAAACAAGCAGCAAAAGTCCCTTTGGTCATTTGACTTGGTAAGTCAAAACAGCCCAAGAGTTTAAGTGACAGTTTTTAAAAAAAGCAAAAGCCCTTTTCACTCTAAAAATTCAGCAGGTTTAAAAGTGTTTTAGAAGCTCAAAAAAATTGTGCACAAGTCCAAGGTCTGAGAGTATTAGATGTTTTAATTTATTTTTTAGTTTTAAGCTTATTTGACAGCTTTTAAAAAGCTGTCAAATAAGCCCTTGATTTAGCATTAATCTCCCCTGGTGCTAGGGGGTTATTTTTAAGCCCTTTTGTTTAGCTTTTTAGTGTACTCAAGCCTTAGCCTTTGGCTTATTCTGAGAGCCCATAAGCTCCTTAATAAGCCCTCTAAATCTCAGCCCTTGAAAAGCTCTTTAGATAGCTTATTTTTAAGCTATAAGTTGCCCTTTGACTGTTTTAGCCTAGCTTTAGTGTAGGAATTGCTTGTTTTCATTCTGGCTTATTGAGCTTATTTAATAAGCTTATTTGATTCCTAGTAGCTTATTTTGGTAGTGTGGTTAGTTGTGCATGCTTGTTTGCCATTTTCTTAGCTTATTTTGTGTTGACAGTTAGTTTAGCCAATTTTTAGCCTTTAAGCTTAGTTTTAGCCTTCTGTCACTTAAGCTCTTCTTTTAGCTTATTTAGTTTGTAGCATTTAGTCTTTTAGTGCTTATTTAGTTTAGGATTAAGCCCCCTTTTAGATTAGTTGTCCAAGTTTTAGCTTAAATGACCACAAAATCCAAATGACTTAGCTATTTTAGCCTTAAACTCAAATTTTAAGCTTCTGTCGTTTTTAAAAGCTAGTTTTTAGCTTATTTATAGCTTTTCAGAAAAAGTTGTAGTTGAGAAAGTTGTTAAGCCCCACGAGCTTAACAACTTTGTTTTACAAAGTTTTTCCAAAAAAAAAAAGGAGACAAGGGGTTACCCGGGTGAGCAAGACTCGAACCCGGGTCTCAACCCTCGTACACCTTTCTTTATAACACACACATACCGCTGCGCCCTTGGGACTTTTCTGTCATAGTCCCAAGGGCTTTGGTATTTAAGGTGTTTTTGGCCATTAAGCCTATAAGCTGTTAACAGCTTATTTCGGGCTTATTTATTAAGCCAATTTTTTGTTTCTTATTTTTCGTAGGATTATTATAGTGTAAAGTATTTTTAGTAAAATTTTCAGAATTTTTAAAAGTCATTTAGTATTTTTTACAATTTAATTTCGTTAAAAGTTTTAAAAATTCATAAAAAATACAAAAATTATCAAAAAAAATATTTTTCTTTTTTAGAAAATTTTCTTTAGTCATCTAGTTTGTAGGAAAAATATAAAACTTTTCGTAGGGTCATTTTTACAACTTTTTGCTTTTTAAAGAACGGGTCCGGGTGCGGTTTTTTGTCTTGACTCGTTTTTGGGTCAAACGAACTCCGTTTTCAGTCTAGTCTTTTTCATTCTTCGTTATTTGTACCCTAGAGTAGTTTAGAAGCAAAAATTTCTTCGTAGGGTTAATTTTGAAGATTTTAGGTTTTTCCCCCTTTGTTCGGGGCCCGTGCTCTCGTTTTCTAGCTTAATTTCATAATTTTTAGGATTTTCTTAAACGTTTTAGTTTATTATTGTTTAATTTAGCTTTCCACACTCTCACTGTATCGATTCTCCAGTCCAGCCTCGTTGGGGATAAACGACCCGGGAACATTCTATACTACTTCTCGGTTTTATTGATTATGCTTTTAGACTATTCTTACTATATATATTTTATATTTTATTATATATTATATATATTTTAAGGTGTAGTTTAGCAGCAATCAATTTTTGGCGCCGTTGCCGGGGAGGCTGTGAAAACGATTATCGTTACGTTTGACAATCTGTGTTTGAATCTGTGAATATTTTCTTCTATAAACATATAAAAAATACAAAAATATTTTTCATTTTCTTTTATTAGTATAATTATCAGATAAAAACCAAAGAAAAACCAAAAATATAAAAACATTGTCCATAAAAAAAAGAAATAAAATTCACAAATTGGTAAAAATACCCATAAATTATAATATCTCAACTGAGGTATTATCCATAATAACGTCCGTGTTAAATTGTTGGTTTCCCAACTCGAACAAAAGATTTTAAAAACTTGCCTAATTGTGTCTCTTAAGACGTACGGCCACCTTTGAAAAGTTTAAACAAACTATAAAAAGTGGGTATATGGAGAGTTGTCCGTGGTACTACGACCGAAAGGAGAAATAAGCTTCGCGCTATTCCTACTCCTCCGCTCACCTGTGCGTTTATCTTTTTGAGAGCTACCGTGAAGTAAGTAGATTATTTGGTTGAAGTTGTCTTATCTCATTGTCCGGTAAAATACATTGTGAATAAATCATTGAAAAACCAAAAAAATTAGAGTAAATTTTCTTTTTATATTTCTATTTTGTGCATGCGCACTCGTTCTCAAGCACGTAGACGTCGACAACCACAAGTCCGACAACCTTCTGTTGAATCACCAAATCTTGAGAAACCCATATAAACAATCAAGAAAACTTTCAATCTCCCATAGTTACGATGCGATAATCGTATATGGGCAAATGCTCGAAAGCAACCACCGAGGGTTACGAGGATGCGATCGTTGTTCCCGAAATTACCGCGAACAACTTTGAGATCAAGCATGGTCTACTTAATCTTGTTCAAAACAAGCAATTTTTTGGACACGATAAAGAAGACCCACATGCCCACATCCGATATTTCAACAAGATCACTTCTACGATGAAGTTCCCGAACGTCCCTGTCGTCGGTTAAGCTTATGCTTTTCCATTTTCCCTCGAGAGAGCAGCCCGGGATTGGGCTTGCAAAAAGAGCCCCCCTGATCGATTCTTACATGGGATGATCTTGTTTCGAAATTCATTAACAAATTCTTCCCTCCCTCTAAAACAACAAATCTTCGAAATGAAATCACGAGATTTCAACAAAAATTTGATGAAACGTTTTACGAGGCATGGGACCGATTCAATGATCTTCTTAGGGTGATGCCCGCATCATGGTTCTGTGATATTGCATCAACTCGATACATTCTATAATGCCCTAATTCCAATGATCACGATTCATTGAACTCGCTGGCGGGTGGTACTTTTTGGATAAAATGCCTCAGAATGCCTAATTTCATCGAGGGCAAGTCCAAAGTTCGTCAATCACGAAGCAAATCCATTTTTCAAAGTGAGTACAAGCTCTTCAACCCGCAGTTTCTTTCGATGTTGCTGAGCTAAAAGATATGGTTTAGAGCTTGATTCTCGATAAGAAAAACCAAACTCCAGCTCCCGCTTCCGTAAAGGCGATCGAGCAAAGTTGTGTAACTTAGCGGGGAATGTGGTTCATTTCTTACCAAAATTGTCCAGCCACCAATGACTATCGTGACAATATCCAAGAATACGTGTCACAAGCCGCCGCAGTTAACTACAACCAAGGGAATGCCAGTTACCGACCTCAGATGGTTGCTAACCAAATTCGACCTCCCGGTTTTCCTCCTATGCAAAACCATCAAAACAACCAAAATCGGGGGATCAATTTCAACCAAAATCGGGGAAACAATTTGAACCAAAATCGAGGTAATAATTTCAATCAAGGACAAGTTTACCAACCTCAGATTAATCAACCCCCGACTTTTCAAGCTCCACCATACCAAGCTCCCGCTCCAGCTCATCCAACACCAGGTGTGTCTAAGTCCGATTTTGATCACTACGTCAAAGCTAATGACGCGGTTATGCAAAATATGCAAAATCAAATGGCAAATATAACGGACCTGATCACCAAATTCGTGAATAGTAATACTGCTTCTACTTCGGGCTCGGGTTCTCTTAAACGCACACCATTGCTTAAAACCCGAAAGGTGATGTGAAAGCAATCACTACCCGAAGCGGTGTTTCCTATAATGGACCTCAAACTTCTTCTCCTCCTAAAGAGACGGAAAATGAACCCGAGGTGACAAAGGATACGGTGCAACCAAGCACCGAAAACATCCAACCTCCGGTGGTCCAAACTAATGACCAAATTGGTGAGCCCGTTGTTGTTCCAAAGACTAAACCAACCTTGCCTTATCCTTCAAGGGCCAACAAAGAAAAGTTCCGTGAAAAAGACGATCTTCTAGCTTCAAAATTTATGGAGATTTTTCGGAATCTCCATTTCGAGCTAAGTTTCGCGGACGCTCTCCTACACATGCCCAAATTTGCACCAATGTTTAGAAAGCTCCTCAATGACAAGGATAAGATAATTGAGTTGACAAAGACACCGGTAAACGAGAATTGCTCGGCGGTTATCCTAAAAAAGTTTCCCGAGAAACTTGGAGACCCCGGTAGATTTCTTATACCGTGTGATTTTCCGGAGATGAATGAATGCTTAGCCTTAGCCGATCTCGGTGCAAGCATCAACCTAATGCCTCTCCTTGGAAAGAAACTAAGTTCTCCCGACTTTGACCAAAATGAATGAATACTTGAACTTGCCGACCGAACGATTTCTACTCCAACCGGCATCGCCGAGGATGTTTTCGTGAAAGTTGGAACGTTCTTCTTTCCTGCGATTTCTGTGGGGTCGTTGATTAACGTTGCGATCTCGGGCTCCTTAATCTTAGGAAGACTCTTTCTTGAGGACGGCACGTGCCTTAATAGATGTTCACGGTGAACAATTGGACCCTTAACTGAATGACCAATCCGTGACTTCAAAGTTTGGAGGACACTAAAACTCTCTCCTTAAATATCATTGAAACGGATACCGAGTCGTTGTATTGACATTGCTTGTGAAGATGAGTTTCAAGAAAAGTACTTGAAATTCTGAAAGTGGCTTTCCCACTTCTACTTCGCGATCTTTACGATCGTTTCTCGCCTCTCCATCTTTCATCCATTCGAAGGAAGTGATTTTCTAAATGGAAGAGATCGATGAATTCTTGAAGTGATGATTTTCTATTACACCGGGTGTTGATGGCATCTATGATTTTGAGGGAGATACGGTTTACCTTGAGGATTGTTAAGTGTGATATATAGTGACCAAATCTCCCTCTGTCATCGTTTTTGAAATTAATGTGCCTGAAAGGTTAAATCTTCATGGGAAGATCTCCCGACTTGAAGTCAAAGACTTACCATCCATCTTGAGTATGAGTTTTTGGAGGGTGATGACAAATTACCCGTCATAATCGCTAAAAAACTTGAAGATGAGGATAAAACCGCCCCTGATCAAGGTTCTCAAGTCACCAAAGTGTCATAGCTTGGAAAGATTTCTGATATTAAGGGAGATAGATCCACAGTTTTGCCACATAAGATTTTGATGGAGGAAAATGCAAACCCGTAGTTCAACATCAGAGAAGAGTTAACCCCAAAATCCATGAGGTTATTAAGCAAGAAGTTATCAAACTTCTTGATGCAGGGTTAATTTACCCTATCTCTGACAGCCCCTGGGTAAGCCCGGTTCATTGTGTCCCTAAGAAGGGAGGCATAACCGTTGTGAAAAATGAAGAAAATGAGTTAATACCCACTAGGTTGGTTACGGGATGGCGAGTTTGCATCGATTACCGAAAACTCAATGATGCAACTCGCAAAGACCATTTCCCGTTACCCTTTATGGACCAGATGCTTGAAAGATTAGCCGGAAATGAGTACTATTGCTTTTTGGACGGATTCTCCGGCTACTTTCAGATCCCGATTGACCCACTTGATCAAGAGAAGACTACCTTCACCTGCCCTTACGGGACATTTGCCTATCGTCGCATGCCTTTTGGGTTATGCAATGCACCAGGCACGTTCAAAGGTGGTATGGTTGCTATCTTTCCGATATGATTGAGAATTCCATAGAAGTCTTCTTGGTGATTTCTCGGTTTTTGGTGACTCTTTCTTTTTATTGTCTTTCCCTTTTAGTAAAATGCTCCAAAGGTGTGAAGACACCAATCTTGTGCTAAATTGGGAAAAGTGCCACTTTATGGTCAAGGAAGGCATAGTCCTTGGCCATAAGATTTCTAAATCCGGGATTGAGGTTGACAAGGCAAAAGTTGATGTCATTGCAAAATTGCCTCATCCTACTACAGTTAAGGGTATTCGCAGTTTTCTCGGTCACGCCGGATTCTACCGACGATTTATTCAGGATTTTTCCAAAATCGCCCGGCCTATGACCCACCTCCTTGAAAGTGAAACCCTTGAAAAGGAAACTCCGTTTATCTTCTCGAAGGAGTGCATTGAAGCATTTGAAACCCTTAAGATGAAGTTAACCCAAGCTCCAATTCTAGTTGCTCCCGATTGGGACTTGCCCTTTGAAATCATGTGTGATGCAAGTGATTTTGCTGTTGGGGCAGTCCTAGGGCAACGTAAGACCAAGCACTTCCAGCCGATACACTATGCAAGCAAAACTATGACCGAGGCTCAAGCACATTACACTACAACGGAAAAAGAATTACTTGCCGTAGTGTATGCTTTCGAGAAATTCCGGCCATATCTTGTCTTGTCCAAAAGTATAGTGTATACGGACCACTCGGCTCTCAAGTACTTGCTTGCTAAGCAGGATGCTAAGCCAAGATTGCTCCGGTGGATTTTGCTGCTCCAAGAATTTGATGTCGTTATCCGTGATAAAAAAGGAGCAGAAAATCTCGCCGCAGACCACCTTTCTAGACTTGAAAATCCCCATCAAAGTGAGCTCGAGAAAAAGGAAATTACGGAAACATTTCCTCTCGAGACACTTGGGATGGTTACCTTTCGTGGTGATGATAATGCCCCATGGTTTGCCGATTTTGCAAACTACCATGCGGGAAATTTTGTGATCAAAGGGATGTCGTCCCAACAGAAAAGAAAGTTTTTCAAAGACGTCAAACACTACTTTTGGGACGACCCCTTTCTATTCAAGATCTGTGCAGACCAAGTAATTAGGCGTTGTGTTTCGGGGCAAGAAGCTTTTGACATTCTTAAAGCTTGCCACAGTGGACCCACCGGGGGACACTACGGTGCCAATTACACAGCTAAAAAGGTCTTCGATTCAGGATTTTATTGGCCCACAATCTACAAGGATGCCCACGACTTTGTCACCCGATGTGACATTTGTCAACGTCAAGGCAAAATTTCACAACGTGATGAGATGCCACAAAACTCTATCCAAGTTTGCGAAATCTTTGACATGTGGGGCATTGACTTTATGGGGCCGTTCCCGTCTTCAAGAGCATTAGATGTTATAACGTTTGAAGCTCGTTTGGTGATAATCATAAATCTGTATTGTATGTTTGTGAATTTGGTCAGGGTTTGAGAATAAGTGTATCTCGATAGGGCATTAATATTAATGCAACCAGGGCGTTTATTTCGCCTTTCCCCTGATACATTTCTACATACCCGAACGTCCGTCATTCTTTTTATACATTCTTTCACAAACAAAGCTGACATGATGGCTAGGTAATGCCTAACGTACCACGTCACTTTTGTTTTTAGAAATTTTCATTTTTGTTGTTTGTAAGATTTTAATGCAAAAGGACGTCGTTTTGGTTTATAATGCGGTCAATTTTATGAAGTGCCTGCGTCTTTGGTTAATTGGGATGTTTGTTATTGTCGCCTTAGTCCATGAGTAAGATTTGTTGGGACTTTTGCATTATTTTCTTTGATTTTAAATTGCATAAGCGATGATGATCGATGTGTCATTGAGATGGTTCACTGAAATTTGTCAAAGATTAAGAATAACCGTATCTTGGCTGGGTATTTATAGTAATGCAACCACGGTGACTATTCCTTCTTTTTCCTATTAAATTTTTACAGATTTGAGCCTCCTTTGTGGTTCTACACAAAATTAATGCTAAACACGTCATTTTAACAAGAACGCCTAATGTATAATAGTTTTGATGTTCATACATTCTAAATTGGATAGACGATGATGATAAATGTAACGTTGAGATGTTTCATTAAAACTGTTCAAAGATTGAGAATAGTCGTATCTTGGCGGGGTATGCAGCCATTGCGTTTATTCCTTCTTTTTCCTATTAATTTCTCACATATATGAGCCATATGTGTTGTTTTGCACATAATTAATGCCAAACGACATCCTTTGTGTTAAACAATCCAATGACACAGCCCGAACACCAATATGACACACTATAACACAAAACAACATCATTAATGGCTTTGTCGACACATCTGACGTATATTAGGTTAATGCTGTTGTTTGGTGCATAACGTTTTGGTTTAATGGGTAGTTTATCCTTTTGGATTGTAATTGGATAGTTGGTTGTTATTTTGTTGTCTCGGTTTCATTACAAACTATTCATCAACATCTAGAAGTGTGCTCGATAGGCTTCTTTGGTACGTAACTAATAACATCAAATAGTTGATACTTTTCTATATCATTTCCCGTGTTTATTGCCTCATTTTATATTATTTTTATAAGAATCTCGTACTTAATTCTTCGATTTGATTGTTGCCTGCAGCCGTTGTTATCACGTAATCCCGTTTTTACCACCAATTTTTGCAAAATCCATAAAAAATGAAAATTTTTAAAAAAATTTTCAAAAATAAAATAAGTGTTTTGTCACAGTTTTGACTTCCTAATGGGTAGAATGTGAATAATTTTGACTCGATCGGGCGTGTTGTGCCCTAACTTGTTCCCTTCATACTTACCGCTTGGTGGCCTAAGCTTTCAAGAATTTCTATTGCCTTCGAATTTTAATAAGGTTGAAGAAAAAGAAGTTGGATAGAGTTTAAAATATAAAGTTATGTGCGAGCAGATTCTTCTAAAATATATGGGTAACTTGGGCTTTTTTTTTTCTCTCCCATTTAGCTTCTATCCACCTAATCATAGTGCTATTTCAATCCAACTAAGTCATCAATATTTTTTAGATAAATGCTTAAATTTGTATCTTGATTCTTTAAAGCGAGTTTTTTCTGTTCTAGTAATTCGTAAGTTAAATGCTAAAGGAAGCATGAATGAAATATATGATATGCAAAAATGCTTTACTATTGAAATTATGCCAATAAGAAACAGTTGACAGTAAAAAGATGTGTCGTGATATCCCACTCCGCTAACCACGAGGTGGGGGTTCAAACTAAGACATCTTTACTTCTAGGGATTTGGTGTGTTGTGATATCTCACCAGGAAGCGAGGTCTAGGTGAGGGTTCAAACTAAGACACCTATCCTTAGCCATTTTAGGAAGAAGGTGTTGATGTGATTTCCTACTACGCTAGCAACGGGGTGGGTTTTCAAACTAAGAACACCGGTCGTTGGTTGTGATATCCTACTAGGGAGCGAGGCCTAGGTAGGTGTTCAAACTAAGCAACGCATTCCTAGCTTTAAGAACTTATGATTATATTGATGAAGATGTTGCAAAAAAGTTCTACTGTTTAAAATTTCGTTCTTTAAAATCAATTTACAAGGACCTAATAAGTTGTTGCTTTGGAGTTCATGAATTCATCTTGAATTACGACTATGGAAATAAGTTGATCTATGGTTGAGTTGAAATGAGTACACACATTTAAATCATATATCCATGTTGGGAGTTAAAAGTTCACAAGTCATAAGTATGAGTGCTTAGCATTTAGACTTATATTGACATGATCTTGTTTAATTGCTTGGTTTGGAGCTAGTGAAAAATCGGGGACGATGAATTTATCCATTCGGACATCCGTAGATTATTCTATGGGCGCTTCTCATTCTATGATCCCAATGTTGATAAAAAGGGAAGTCAACGGAAGTCGAGAAAAGAAAAAGGAAAATCCAAAAATATTAGGGATAGTTAGTGTATAGATAAAAAAATGGTGAAAACGGGACTTGTCGAAGCTTTTGATTCTTTAGTTCCCCTTGACAAACACTTAGCTACTTTTCGAGGTTATTAGTCGAGGGGGATTGAGATTCTTAGTTTTCATGAATGTTTACTTCATAACATTGCGTGAGGACACGACAATAGCGTAGTATGGGGGATTTTGGTATGTGCCTAAATTCCATACCTTTATCCATTAAAAACGGACTTAAATGACCAAAAACAGACGAAAACTGCCAAATATATGTTTGTTTTGTATTTGTATTGTGCAAGAAACGGATGTCACACAAAAGGACGAAAAACAAAGCCAAAAACGACAAAACTAGGCACAAAATGGAATAGTGTGAAAAGACAAAGCCAAATCGAAGCTAAAAAGTCAAACAGTCAAAGCCAAAGTCAACCCTGACAAAGTCAAAGTCAAAAGGAAGTCAAAATCAGAAGAAATATAACTTAAGGGACCAAAAATGTCAAATCCCTAAGTGTAATACAAAGAAAGAAAAAGATACAAGGGTGATTTTTGCAATTGCTTGAAATAACAAGCGACGGGGATGTTTCTGCCAATGTCCCAAACTTGTTTACCCAAAGGACTATGTTTGCAATAAGAGTTATAAGGTTGAGGGGGCATTTCTGCCAAACCCTCAACCTTATATCACCACAAGGACCATGGATGCAAAATACCTTATAACCTTGAGGGGCCAAAGTTGGCAAACCACCAAACCCGTTCCTGTTAAACTCAAAACAGCTTTTCCCGCCCATTTTTTCCCCAAACCCCTCACGGGTTAACCTCCCCCTTTTTACCCTATAAACTTTCAATTCCACCATGGATAAACCTTTCCCCCCTCCTCCACTATCATTCCCACCAGCCCTAAAGCATTGCCATGTTGGCAATCTCACCATTCTCCATGTTCTTTAACCGAATCAATGGTTGGGATTAACTCAAAGAAGCACAAAAGCTCATCAATGGCTAAAAAGACTGTTTGATGTCTCACAGAAGAAACACACTTTGCAAGAGCTTAGGACTTAGGAATTAGTATAAAAAGAGGCTATGTGAGCCGAAGTTAGTATCTAGTTAATATCTAGTTAATAAGTAGTTAATTTTTAGCAAGTTTTTCTTTCAATTAAGTCAATTTCAGCTTATTTACATCTTATTGTATGCTTATTGCACTTTTCTTTCAAGTTAATAAAGTATTGAAGTTTTTAAGTTAAAAGCCCGTTTTTAAGTTTTCATTGTCAAGTTGCTTAATTACCCTTAAATGTGTTAAAAAGCTCTTAAAACAGCTTATTAATAAGCTATGTTCACTTAACAAGTTAAAAAGCTAAGTAAAATTTGGACTTGAACTTGAAATTCCACTCAAATTACCACAGCTTGTTAATTTGGATGATAAGCCGAATTTGGATGGGCTTATGGACTATACCAGCTTATTTCTAATAAGCTGGAGCTTGTAGATTGAGCTTTCAATAGCTTATTTGCCCTTGTTTAGAGCAAAGGGCTTGGTAAGTTCTCAATTTCCATTTTTAGCTCATTTTTAGCATTTGCTTATTTACAGCTTATTGGTGCTTATTTTTCTTTTGGGTATGCTTATTTATGCTTATTATTGATGTTTAGTGCTTAAAATATAGGTGTTATAAGTTTAAATTTCATTGTGCAAGTTTTTACAATTTTCAGTCAATAATAGCTTGTTAACTGTCATTTTGAATTCTAGCTTATTTCAGTGCTTATTTATTGTTAATTTTTGCTTATTTATGTCTTTTATGCATGTTTAGCTTACTGTCTTTGAATTCCATGGTTTAATTCTCCCTTAATAAGCTTAAACAGCCTTTAGGCTATTTTTAAGGGGGTGTTTGGTTTAAGACCCAAAGTGGGTCAAAAGTGCTTAATAATCCAAATGGGTTACTTGGCCAACTTTGTTAAGCCATTTCACTGTTAGAATAAGCTTAATTTCCAGCTTTTTAGCTTTAAAAATCATTTTTGCAAGCTTACTTATCCCACTGTCCAAAATCTCAATTTTTGGACAGTGGCTAGTGCTTATTGCATAAGCTTGGGCTAAAAGCCATTTTGTGCCTTTTTGCATACTCATTTTGAGTGTTTTAAAGCATTTAACTATTTGCTTTGAAGCTGTGTTGACCCAATTGTGCAAATGGGTCAAAATAGCCTAAATGGCTAAGTGTTTTTTTGCCCTGTGCACAAGCAGCCACTTTGATAAGTTTTTTTTACACAGCTTATTTGCTTTTCAAAATCCAAACCAAAAGCATTTTCTTAAAGCTTATTAAGCCTAGTTTTTAGAAATTCGAACTTTGAGCTTTTTGGAATTCAAATAAGCACTTATTTTTAAGCTCAAAAAGCCACCCAAGGGGTGATTTTGTGTCTGATTTGACCCATTTTACTTATTTTTGCTTATTCAGTTTATTTACATGTATTTCTAGCTTATTAATGTTTAGTTATGCTTATTAGTGTAGCTTAAGTTTAGTGTAGCTTATTTCAGCTTATTTTAAGCTTTTTAGAGCTTATTTTCAAATCTGTCAAAAAGGTGCCCTGGTGCTTAAGCCCTTTTTGACAGCTTCTTTAAGCTGTCAATTAGCTTACCATTTTCTTTCTTTTTAGCATTTTTGGCTGGCTTATAGGGTGTGCTTTAAGCCCCTATAAGCTCAGCCATTGGGTCCCACTTTAAGGGCTTAAAAATAAGCCCCTAAAAGTGCCCCAAGGCCCTTTTGGGACTGCAACCAAGCCAAATTTGGCTTATAGCTTATTTTTATTTCCTGGCTTATTGGTTTGACCTCTTTAGCTTATTTTAGTTGATAATTGCTTATTAGGTGTGTTAGCTGCCTTAGATAGCTTATTCCCCTTTTCCTTTGCTTATTGAGGTTTTTAAAAGCCAAATCCAATACCAGCAGTACTAACTCTTTAGTTAGTACTGCTGTGGGTATTAAGCCACTATTTGGCTTATTAAGCTTATCTCAGTTGCTTATTCTTGTTCCTAGTAGATCATTTTGTTTGTGTAGTTAGTTGTGTGTGCTTATTTTCTTATTTTCTTTGCTTATTTAGTGTTAACAGCCCAATAGATTAAGCCATTTGCTTTTAAGCTTAGTTAAGCTTTTCTGTCTAGTTTAGCTTTTTCAGCTTATTCAGTTGCCACATTTTAGCTTATAGGTACTTATTTAGGTTAGTTAGATAATATTTTTGCTTATTTGTCCAAACTCTAGCTTATTTGCCCAAAAAGTCCAAAAGACTTAGCCATTTTTTGCCCTTAAGCTCATTTAAGCTACTGTCCACTTTAGAAGCCCTTTTTCAGCTTATTTTTAGCTTATTAAAAAAAGTTGTAGTTTTAAAAATTTGTTTTGCTCTAGGTGATTATAAGGTGGGGTTTTGTGTTTTTTGTAGTAATTTTATTACGAGTGGAGTCTAGGGGGTCACGGGGGGCGACTTGGTGGTATTGAAATAATCTCGGAAGTATTGGGGTCTATAGGAATTAATTAAGGAATTAGATTAAAGTAGTAATATAAAAGTTATTGAGGATTAGATCCGCTTTGAGTTTTGACAACAGAACAAAGGAAAAAATTGAATTGTAGATGAACAGTTAATTAGTTAGCGTGATGGCGTTGAAATAGAACGTTCGGAGATATAATGAGAGTAAGGGGTTACTAATCGAATTAATGCAAGGTGGTAGGTTAGATGATCTGTATAGGGGAGTGAAATTGGTGGAGGGGTATTATCGAAGACTTAATTAAGGAATAGACCGTTAGGAGAGTATTTAGTGATCAGGGAAGATTAAAGTTGATTATTTTTTTTTGGTTGAGTGCCAGAGGTATTAAAATTTAATTTAATTTATTGTGGACTATTGGTTGTTTCTATGCAATTGCGAGATTTGGGTGTAGTAAATGATGATAATTCGGAGATAAGGCATGGTTCCTTATTGGGAAAGAAATAGGTATGTATGATTTAAATTGATATGAGGAATGTTGGGTTAAATTGGTGATTGATTCAAAACGGTGTGTATATTAAAATGATTTTTTATGTAGTTCGTTGATCGGTTATGTATTATGCAGGAAGTGAACGGAGTGTAATAAATGGGATCCACCGTCATTATGTTAAGGAGAAGATAATCTTGACTTAAGAATGATGGTAATTATAGGAATTGCGTTGGAATGGTGACTGTAGTTAAAGGATTAGGGGAGGGAGCATCAGCTATTGGTATTGATATGGGAAATGATGAAACGCAAAGTACTCTAGAAGACGGGTTGTTATAAGATTAATTTATTGAGGTTGTGGTGATTAATGAGGGGGTCAATGGTTACAATATTTTTGCGTGATTCGGGATAGCTTACTAATAAAAACATTTAATAGAACGTAATGTGTGGGTGGATGATGAAGTAAGGATGAAGTAAGAGAGAATATTTTTAGGAAAGCAAAGTGATTTTTCCAAAGGCAAACGATGTAAGAAAATCTATATGTAAACCTAATCGTGTAATTGGATACTTTTATAAATTTGTGAGAAGCGGAGATAATTGTGATGATTAGTACAGTTAAGAATTATATGGACGAAGTATTCCCAAGACAGCTTCGTCCTGATTGCTAGGTAATAAATTAGTAAATATTTACTTATTGGAAGGTTATCGTTACATAAACTTTGCAACCCGTCCATTCAACAAGAAAAATTGAAAGAGCGTTGCGGCGCTTCAACGAACTATACTTAGAGGTACTGGCTATTATTATAGAAGGAAGACGGAAGCTGAAGATGCGGTAGGCTGTGTATAAGTGCATTTCCAACAAAGAGAGACTGAAAGTTATTGTTTAATCCAAGTTAACAAGATGCGTGGTGAATGAAAACACAGTAAATTGATTATTTTGTCTTAGAGAGTGTTATATTCTTATAGTATTAGAGATTAGAATTGATTTAAATGAGTTAAGTTATATCATTACTAAACTCCATATCGCAGCTCTCTTACCGTCCTCTTGATGAGCAAATTCTTTTCATTTATGAATTGTTGTCATCGCTTCAATTGGGATTTGTGGAAAATACTTGAGAATGAAGATTTATGTTTTATAGATAATTGTAGTAAGGTGACGGGAATGTAAGTTTTTATAAAGAATAGTCTTATTAATAGAAAATGAGTAATTATTTGGTGCTATTTCAGGATGGTTCGACTGTATTGAGGACTGAAGTCAGTGAAGTATTAAGGTATAAGGTTTTCAAGATAATTCCAAATATGTTATAGATTGTGACTTGAACTTTGAATCCCGGTCGCAATTAATTTTCTTAGTTATTGTCTAGAAGTATACATTATCCTCAATCTTCCTGTTTCATGTTCCAATCTCAATTACACCTTTTCGTACTCCAAGGCTCCTACAATAATCTCTCGTTCTACCAATCATCGTCAAGTATCCCAAGTGCCAACATTTTCAACATCAATCATTTACTAATTCATGTTCCCTTTTTTTCATATATCTATTTCCTAAATGACTGTAACACTTGCTCACCCATTTTTTCAACTTACTATACTTCAACACTTCCATACATCCTCAAACTCGTATTTCCACGTACATCAACAACCCCTCTAATTCACCCAAAAGACTTGAACCCGGGCCTCTACCTCGGATACACCTCTCTTTTATAAACTAGTGTTACCGCTGCGCCCTTGGGACTTCTCTGTTAGAGTCCCAAGCGGTTTGATATTTAACCCCTTTTGGCCCTTTATAAGCCATAAGCTGTTTCCAGCTTATTTCGGGCTTATTTATAAGCCAAATTTTGAGTTCTTATTTTTCGTAGGTAGTATTTAGTGTCTAGTATTTTAGGTAAATTTTTCAGAATTTTTAAAAATAGTTTAGTATTTTTTATAATTTAATTTCGTTATAAGTTTTAAAAATTCATAAAAAATATAAAAATTATCAAAAAAATATTTTTCTTTTTTAGAAAATTTTCTTTAGTCATATATTTTGTAGGAAAAATGCAAAAAATTTCGTAGGGTCATTTTTGTAACTTTTTGATTTTTAAAGAACGGGGCTCGGGTGCGGTTTTTGTCTTGACTCGTTTTTGGGTCAAACGACCTCCGTTTTCAGTCTAGTCTTTTTCATTCTTCGTTATTAGTTCCCTAGAGTAGTTTAGAAGCAAAAATTTCTTTGTAGGGTTAATTTTGAAGATTTTAGGTTTTCAACCCTTTGTTCGGGATTCGTGCTCTCGTTTTTTGAGCTTAATTTCATAATTTTTAGGTTTTTCTTAAACATTTTTGTTTGTTATTGTTTAATTTAACTTTCCACACTCTCAAATCATTTCTCTCATTCAAACTCCAATCTTTCGACTGTATCGATTTTCCAGCACAGCCTCGTTGGGGATAAACGACCCGGGAACATTCTATACTATTTCTCGGTTTTATTGATTTTGTTTCTAGACTATTCTTACTATATATATTTTATATTTTATTATATATTTTTTAAGGTGTAGTTTAGCACCAATCAAGGAGCCTCCTCGTTCTTCCGTGCATCATCAACCAAGCCATCCATGGGTTTTCCATTATCTTCCATAAAAACATTTTTGACTTCCTAAATATCACTATCATTAACAGTACTCTCAATATTATTACTTTTTGCCAATCCGATTTATCATTTTCAAACATATCATCTTGGTCCTTAAGTGCATCAAATGAATTTTTAGCGGAAATAATATTAATACAGCCGACTGAGTGTTTGTAAGAACCGTTTCCTTGGGTTGAGAGGTGGAAGAATCACCATGCACATTCGCTAATTTGCCAACAAGACAATAAAAGTAATTAGGTTTAGGTTTGGTCAACCGGACACCATCAATATGTCGTAGTTTGGAAGCATGTTTCCCTTTCCCTTTTTGAGTTACTTCTACAAAGCCATCGTAGGGGTAGTAGTCTTTAACTTTTTGGGATAGTGCTCACATATGATCAAAAATCTTACAAGTATCACAATGTGGTGGTTTTCATTCGTGTTCGATGTTAATCTTTTCCAAGGAATTCCTTAACCCGTTTTGAAACGGGATATCAATTAACGAGTAGAGTCCAAAAGGCAGATGTTGAAAGATTACCCTCATAGAGTCTGGAGAATAGGTATTGCGCCATAATTTAATTACATTATTACTTGTATACGATTCAAGCATTTATGGGAACGACCTAAACCTTGGGAATGGTATGTCAAATCCGACTTTTCGAGAGAATTAGCACAAATGGGAACATTTATGCCTTTTACCCAAACCGGTGTCAGTAGTAATTTCACCTTCTAGGACGTTCTTAGTTTGTTCGGTTGAGTTTAGGCTTGTATTCTCAGCGAATACGGATGAGGTGAGTATTGCACTGTATCGTACAGTTTTGGAAAATGTTACTTCCCAGCCTTTGTCATTTCGCTAATGTTATCTTAGAGTCTAAGTATTCAAAATAATAGGAACTAACCGAATAAGCCATGGGCCATTTTCAAGAACTTGTTCCATGCCCTCTTTGGTTGCAAATTGAAAGAAGAAAAATCCATTTTTCAACATAACGCGCTCAAGTCCATACTTAACCCAAGAATTTTTAACATAATTTTCAACTCTAGGAAATGCAAGTCGTTTTCCTATAAAGTATTAGCAAACGATCACTTACTTCATTAACCGATGCCCATGAGATAGACACATCAGCACCACTAACATATTCGTCATTCCTTAACTCAGATAAATGAACCGTCTTCTTGGACGTGTTGTCCTTAAACATGGAAGCAAAAGAAGCCGTTTCATACCTCTATTACCAGCAGATTCGTAGACGTTATCAACACAATCCTTAGGAGAATTGAAAGCCTCACCCGTTGGTCTATCATCAGAAATAATAGTTGGTTCCTCAAACTAAGCACGTCTATACACATTCAATGGTTTGTCGTCCTTCCCAAACAATCGACCATCAATGTTTTTAACTCTCGTAGCTAAACCACTAAGTAAAGGACCTGTCTTCTCCATACCCTCGAACCCACAATAAATTATGCAAAGAAACAAAACAGAACCCGACGATTAGCGACAAGAAGAAGAAAGAAACCCTAAAAATTTAGGGTTTCGTTAACTAGCAAATCCGCATCCTAACAAACCTCCATTATTAATGATAACAAATAACAGTAATGAATAGGAATTAATGCGTCAATATATAACCCTAAGCATCAAAAGTGACAAAACCCTAAACCTAGAAGATCGGCAACCAAATAAAGAGCAGTTAAGGTGATAAAGTCAAACGATTAATCAATAGAAACATAAGCATTATAACTTATAAGGTATAATATCAAATAAGGTAGGATTAAACGATGAGATGTTTTGGGTGATCGTCACAATCGCCATATTTTGAGAGAGAATAAAGATTCTAGAATTTTGGCCGGTTAATCCATGCGGTTTAAACCAATTGACATATAAACTCATACTGGGTAAAGCCTCTATTTTAAGGAGGTTAACTTGGCTGCTTTGGAGTTTTTTACACCAACTTGCTACCCCGCATATCTTAGGCTACCCTTATTAGTCACACCAAAAACACCCTCATTCATCGTTAGGCCAACTAAGTGTCCAATTATCTCTGCCTTGATTTAAACAGAAATTATACTAAGTATTAAAGACTCTCTAATAAGATATCAGCAAGTAATTCAAGACTCACTGAAGCATAGCTTCAGCGAGCAACGTTAGAGTATTCAAGTTAAAGACATTCTCAAGGAAGTTGAAGATTACTTGAAAACATACTCGTCAGCTGAGATGGATATCAGCTGGTATGTAAATGAAATACGCAGAATGATAGAATTATTCAGGGGTGACAATAGCATGATGAGTTCCCTTACTATTTGAAACAACCCCATTAATCTTTATACTTTTTCACACACTTCTACGTATAAAAACTCAAAAATATTTGTTTAAAAAAACAATATCGATCTCAACAACGTCTTCGATATTTACGATACTTACAATCAAGAGGATGTGGAAGAGTATACTAGATATTTTAAATATATTGAACAATATGAAGCTTTGGAGAATCAAGAAGGGGAGAGTTAGGGTCCAAGTTAGGGTCGTTGCACTAAAACATACATACCATGTCAACGAGAAGAAGCGGAACGACGTCTAATGGAAGATTATTTTGGCGATGCTGGAACATCCACCTAAATACCCGGAGAGGAGTTTTAGACGAATGTATCATATGAGTTCTGATCTTTTTAAACAAATTGTCACATATATTGTCATCATATAAGTTACGATGTTATTGGTCGTTTAACTATTAGTCCTATAATGAAATAACTTATGCCATACGCCAATTGGCGTACGGCTCAACACCCGATGCATTTGATTAGTACTTGCAAATTGTTGAACGTTTTTCACGTGAATGTTTATTAAACTTCACTACATGCATATATATACTTTATACGTTGGAAATTTTTAAGAAATACTAATTTAGCAGATGTCCAACATGTATATGCATTGCATGAATAAGAACATGGACTCCCGGGAATGCTCGAAAGCATTGATTGTATATGCATTGAGAGTGGACAAACTGTCCAAAGGCCTCAATTTAAAAGACGTGATCTTAAATACTCGACTTTAATGCTTTAAGCCGTTGCTGGTTATAGTTTGTGGATTTGACATGCATATTTTGGGGTTTCGAGAGGCAAATAATGACCTCAATGTTTTATATGGTTCACCTTTATTTGATGACCTTCTTGCATTCATATTGATAAAGCTCTGACATTTCCATTTGTAGTAAATAGAAATACATACACAAAAGGTTACTATTTAGCGGATGGGATATATCCTCAGTGGTCTGTGTTTGTGAGATCGTTTACTATTGTAAGGGATCAAAACTCAATGAAGTTTAAAAGAGTTTAAGAATGTTCAAGAAAAGATATTGAACAAGCATTCAAAGTCATACAAAGTCGTTGAGAAATTATACAACAACCCGCACGTAGTTACCAAGTCAACACGCTACGAAGATTCATGTATTGTTGTATCATATTACATAACATGATATTAAAATATCAAAAGTTTGAGATTAGTGAGTTCAACGAGATATACGTTTCTCCACAACCGAATACTCAACGTACTTGGTTCGAACGGTGCGAAACACAACGAAGAAAAAACAGAGAACTCCAGGATAGGCAATTTCATGACAACCTCCAACACGATATCATGAGCATTTATGAAACATTAATCATTAAATTGTATTTTTTATTGTTATTCTTTATTCATCTTTTTTTATGTATCACTTTTTATGTATCGTTTTTTGTATTAATGAAGTTTTATTTTTAGTTTAATAAGGTGTTATTTTGTTTGAATTTGGAAAAAAAGTGGGGTGCACGACGACACTAAAAATGTGATGTTATGAAGGGTTGGGTGTTTTTTGGTGTGGTGGGATATTCTGGTGTTATGGGAAAAGTGTTGATGTGACACTATTTTACATGATGGCACCACTTCGTTGGCACGAGGACACCTTGTCCTCTTACTAATACGTGTAACATTTTACTAAGAAACATCCATAAAATGAAGTGTCATGTTTTGACGTGTGACTTTTCAAATAATTGTTCTCTCTTCTCTTTGATTAACCTAATCAAAACATGTCACCTTACTTTCTGGATATTTTTTATGATTCTTTTGTACATTTAGCATAGCTCTTCTTTTATATGTTTTTTTTAACGTCGGATTTTATTGAAACAAAAAGACTAGCAAGAAGCTAGAAATTACAAAGTAACAAGGTGCGGGTTTTTAAGCCAATCTACCCAACTAAAAAACTTTTTACATCTATGTTTACACCAAATGAAGGATCGGGTGACTACCTCCTCAAATATAAGCGCCTTTGATGGACAAGCCGAACCAAAAATGCTTTTGTTACGGAAATTTCAAATGTACCACCACAAGACATAACAAACGCCTTCGAACAACTCTTTATGTTTAGAATGAAGACGGATACTCAACAACCATTCTAACCATTCATCATAAGAGGAAACCATCACGACATCAATCTCCCACCAAAGCAAAACCTTGCGAAATATCTCTCTAGATATAGGGCAAGTAAAGAAAATATGGCTAGAAGATTCCATATTCTTTTCGCATAAATGACATAGAATCGACTCAATATCTATGCCTTTTTTAGAGATGTTCAACCGAGTAGGTAAGATGTCCAACTTAACTTTTCAAGCGTGAATATTGACTTTAATAGGCACGGCTTTTATCCAACGGGTTTTGGAAGAGACCTCTGGTAACGAGTTTGCGTCAAGGAGATTCCTAACCGAAGCGACTGTAAACTCGCCACAACCTTCTAAAGACCATCTCCATCTATCCTTCGAATCGAAAAGAGTAAATCCCTTCATAATCTTCACGAGCTGAATATATTGAAGCTCTTCAGCTCCAGCTCTTGGAGCTCTACGAAACGAACACAGAAGATCATCATGAGATAACTTCAACGGCACTGAAAGACTTTTCGATTTTACGGTTTTCAGTGAGGCCTAATTATATAATAATTATATAAAAGAGCAGTGCACAGTAACACCTTTTTTTGGAATAAAATACTCCCTCATGCACGCATCTCGAAGAAAAAAAATTCTTATATATATTTTCAAAACGCACCCTGAACTTTAACATATTTACGACTTTTTTATATAACAAACTTTATTTATCAAATATGGAGCGCATATCTACCGATTCATCCGGGAAAAAAATGTTATTGAAAAGATCGTCGAATTGCGAACAAAACGAGCCCAATATTGCACCGCTTCTGACATGCGTATGATTTTATAAAAAATGTTGAAGTTTAATATATATATTTAAAAAACCGAATTTCCGAAGCGCACCCTGAACTTTAACCTACTTATGACTTTTCAATAAAATAAACTTTATTCGTCAATTATAAAGTGCATATCTATTGATTCATTCGGAAAAAAAAATCGCTGAAAAGATCGTTGAATTGTGAACAAAACGAGCCCAATATTGCAATGGTTCTGACATGAGTACGATTTTATAAAAAATGTTGAAGTTTAATATATATTTTAAAATGTTTACGGAAATAATCTTTAGGGTTATCGGTTCGTTGCAAGGTGAGTCCCAATCGCTGAAAAATAGTAGTTGGCGTTATCGGTCCGCTGCAAAAATAGTCCCACACACTTCGCGACAGCGCATAGGTGACGAACCTCGTTCATAATCATTGCCTAAGATGTTAAACTTAGGAAAATAAAGTTTGTTGTCATACAAAATCCCAACTTATCACAAAAAGGTACGAGTATAAAATAAAGAATGACAAAACATGATCGATTAATAAAATCAAAAGTAACGTACTATGTTCACAAAAGTTCCAATATCATGAGGGCCACACAGACAAAAGTTGACTACCATATGATCTTCTAAAAATACTCACTTAAAATAAAAATTAGGATGTTTCTAATAAATATAACGTTGGTTAACACTGTTTGACGGATAAGGTGACATCTAGGTATTCTCTACTACGCATAAAGGAAATTTGTAAAATATTGAAAAACTCATATTTTAGAAAATGTTGAAAGTTGAAACTATTTTTGGTAATGTTGAAAGCTTTGCACCATACACCAACCGAATCACATATGTTAAAACTGTGCAAAATCTATTTTAAGGAAAGAATAAATGAAATGGTTGTCATTCGCATATCTTGGTTGGAGTGTCAAAAGTTCAATATAGACCCAATATTTGTCATAGACCCAATGAACCAATCATAGCCACTCATTTTTTCATCAAAAATAAAAAAACTCACTTTCCACCTCTTTTTAAAAAATTAAATATCTCACACACTGTTAATCGTTACGCAAAACAAAACATACCATCGCGACGAGAATTAAATTATCTTTCTATAGAGGGGCGACACTATGTACTTTCGACGAACTTTTTTTTATGATTTTATGAAGTCATATATGATTTTATGAAGTCATATATGATTTTATGAAGTTGATTTGTAGCAGAATCACACGTGATTTCATAAAATCACATGTGATTTTTCCAGACGTAACTAAAAAAAATCGATTTCATATACTTTTGACGATTTTTTAGTGTTCAAATTTTCGCGAAGAAAAATTACACGTGATTTGTAAAATCACTGGTGATTTGTTGTTTTTAAAAATCACGTGCTTAACGACAAGACTATATTTTCATTATCCTCTGCATGTGTAGATGCTACTCATCGACATTGTATGTGCGACAGAAGAATCGAATTTACCTCTTTCGACTTCCAATGAGGACATAACCCCGCTCTTTTCCACACACAGCTACGTATCCGCCCGCCTCTCCTTGTCCCCCACACCCCACACTACCCACACATCTGCCACCCCCACTCCTAAACTCTCGCAGCCCCCATCACCCCCCCCGTCGCTAATCTCCCTCGCGTACCATACTCTCCTTCTTCTGTGTGATTTTTCCCATCAGTAATGATCCTCGCTTATATGTGATTTTTTGTTATCACGTGAGATTTTTCGAATCACGTGTGATTTTTTCTGAGCGAAAATTAAAAAAAAGTTCGTCGAAAGTATATAAAAGTGCCCGTCTATAGAAAGATAATTTAATTATCTTCGCGATGGTATAATTAAATTTGCGTAACGATTAACGGTTTGAGAGATATGTTAATTTTAAAAAATTGGATGAAAGTGGGTTATTTAATTAAATAAACATATGATTTAATATAAGCCGTTAGATGGGAAAAAATGGATGGATGAGATTGAAGGATTTGTTCTTTAATTGGACATTGTTTTTTATAGATCTTTTCTCATTCACTCCTATCATCTTCAATTTCATTTATCTCTTTCTTTAAAACCTAAAACACACACACACACCCCAATCTAATTCCGCCGCCACCACTGCCGACAACATGTGCCGTCACTACCACCAATTTACATGGTTTCGGTGGTGTTGGCCGGTTGTTCTAGAGTAGTTGGTTTGGATGGTGGTTTTGGTTGCGTGTCAAGTGCTTCAGATCAAACCATAATTCGTTGTTGGTTTACTTGATGATGGTTTTGTGGTTTAGTCGGTAAGATCCACCTGACAAAAAGGCACTAAAATTTTTATACCAAATTCAGTCTCATTTATATAAAAATTAAATATTTAAATTAAGGTATTGTCATAATTTGGGAGTTTTCTTAATTTCACTTTTTTTTATACTTTTTGATATTGGGACTGTCGCAGATGCCGCTGAGGTGGTGGTTGCTGAATGTGGAGGTTGTTCATTGGATTCCGAGGGTTCACATCTCCAACCAGAAGATGATAGGGTGGTGGTTGCGGTTGCGGTGGTGAAAATGGTAATTGTTTTTTAATGTCTAAACTATGTAAAAATGTCATGATTTAGTATGTCGGAGTTGGGTCGTGACGGTAGTGGTGGCCGGAATGTTGCCGGAGGTGGTGGATCTCATATGGGTTTTAGTTCAAAACTTGTTCATTTGTCTCGCAAGGTTAGTTATCACTTAACAAAGGCACTTGCATTTTTCCTTGTTTAAAAAACGAAATTTGTTATGGTTTTGTTTTGGTCACTTTAAACATGAATGATAAACTTGATTTTATTAAAATTATGTGCATTTTACTTCATTTCATAATAAACTTGATTTAATTAATTTTTGCTATTTGAAAGTGTTGTTTGATTTTCTATTGTTATATATACTTCTAATTCCCATGCCCTCAATATGGTAGTGTGTTAATTTGATGTGTGCTATTTACATAAGCTAGATAATCTGGCAAAGAGGATTGTGTATTTAGCTTTTCATGTCATATCTCGACTCCTAGAAACAGGCCCTGTGAGTTTAATTTGCTGCATCAGCCATTTTAGTTCATTGCTTATCTGATTTTTCTTACGTTTGAAGAACTGCTATCTGAGAACAGGGATTGAGGCTTGTCTCACCACACTTTTAATCTTAGTAATGAATAAAAAGGTTTGATATCTTACTTTGATTCATAACTTGAATACATCTCGAATGGCGATGTAAATTCAAAACAGGGATGATCCTATTGAAATATTTTTTGCGTCAAAGTATTAATTTCAAGTGAAAGTAATGTTGACATGGAAATAAATTTGTCAATTGGTCCATTTCAGGTGCATGATATTACAGAGTGGGAAGAAATGCGGATGAGTATATAAGAACCTCCCATCTGAACATGTACGTACTTTTTACTGTTTTTTTTTCATGTTATGTTGATATTTAAGTTGTTTTACCAAGTTGCTTTTATTTTGCAGGAAGAAATTTCAGGATTGAGAGCTGACTTGTTCACTCCTAGAAAAAGTGCATTGAACTTACTTGGTGTTATTTGAGTATCAAAGGTCAGTTGAATAAGTTTTCCTACACCTTCATATTGTTAGATGCTTGAAATGCACTAAATCATGTTTACAACAGTTGACCAGAAAGAGTGCATAAGGCATTATAGTCACATGTATGTGATAGTACTATATATCATGATAAACTACCGATTAAAAGTTATAACTCTAAGTTGGTATTTGGATCGATTGTTTCATCAGTAAGGCAATATCTTTTGCATTGTGTAGCATTTGTAAATTGTTTCCCTAGCTTAATTATTATTTAAATTATACTCTTTTAAAGACATATACAATTGTTACTCCCTTGATAACATAGTGTATTGTTTTGATAAATAAATATGGGAATGGATGAATTTAATATAAGGAGAAGAAACGCAAGAGAAAACTTATAATGGGATGATTAAGAGGGCAAATGAGAATAACGGTGTTGCAAAACAAGGGTTACAAGGCCGAGTAATCGGTAAGGTCAATGAAGGCGTCTACACCTCAAATGTCGCGTACCAAGAAGATTTAGGTGACGAGTAACGTGCACTGTTACTTATATCATAATTGATGTGATGTTTTATTTTTAGTTTTACTAAATGTTTTTTGATACATGTCAAAAAAATTATTTGAGTTCAATTATTGCATGTTACAAACTATTGCAATTACATTTTGATATTTCCACGTTATATTTGAACGTTACATGAAACACTTACCTATTTTTTAAAGAAGAAACATTATAATATATACAGAGGTGGGGTTGTTCATTTTGCTTTTGATGTTCCTGTAAACTAACTGTTGTAGTAGGCGGTGTAAACATTCAGTCGTTTTTAATTTTAAGGTTTTGGATTGAGAGGATAGAAAACTACCCGTCAGGGTAATCTATTTTACTGAAAACTAAATAATGAATGGTATTGGTTGCAACTCTTGGTGTATATATATCGCTATTGGAACATCAAGCCAAGTATGGGATTGCTTTAGAAATTATTTTTGGGAACTTAGGTTCGCTTATAATGATTAAAGGCGAACAACTACAAATACATGTATTATCTGCTCTTTCATTATCTTTATTATATTTGGTTTATTGTGATAACTGAGTAGGAGGGTGTAATTAGTCATAGCAAAGTGGCTACATTAATTACCGGTAGTAGTATATATTTTTCATTTTTATGTTATTTTATCCATCTCTATCTCTACTACATATAAAGGAAATTTGTAAAATGTTGAAAAACCCATATTTTAGGAAATGTTGAAAGTTGAATCTATCTTTGGTAATGTTGAAAGCTTTGCACCATACACCAACCGAATCACATATGTTAAAACTATGCAAAATCTATTTTAAAGAAAGAATAAATGAAATGACTGTCAATCGCATATCTTGGCTGGAGTATTGGAATAACCAATATTCACTCCCGTCATCTTCAATTTCATTTATCTCTTTCTTTAAAACCTAAAACACACACACACACACACCAATCTAATTTCGTCGCCACCACTGCCGACAACATGTGCCGTCACTACCACCAATTTACATGGTTTCGGTGGTGTTGGTCGGTTGTTCTAGAGTAGTTGGTCTGGCTGGTGGTTTTGGTTGCGTGTCAAGTGCTTCAGATCAAACCAGAATTCGTTGTTGGTTTACTCGATGATGGTTTTGTGGTTTAGTCGGTAAGATCCCACCGGACAAAAAAAGGTACTAAATTTTTTATACCAAATTCAGTCTCATTTATATAAAAATTGAATCTTTAAATTAAGGTAATGTCATAATTTGAGGGTTTTCTTAATTTCACTTTTTTTATACTTTTTGATAATGGGACTATCGCAGATGCAGCTGAGGTGGTGGTTGGTGAAAGTGGAGGTTGTTCATTGGATTCCGAGGGTTCACATCTCCAACCAGAAGATGATAGGGTGGTGGTTGCGGCTGCGGTGGTGAAGATGGTAATTGTTTTTTATGTCTAAACTATGTAAAAATGTCATGATTTGGTATGCCGGAGTTGGGTCATGACGGTAGTGGTGGCCGGAATGTTGCCGGAGGTGGTGGATCTCATATGGGTTTTAGTTCAAAACTTGTTCATTTGTCTCGCAAGGTTAGTTATCACTTAACAAAGGCACTTGCATTTTTCCTTGTTTAAAAAACGAAATTTGTTATGGTTTTGTTTTGGTCACTTTAAACATGAATGATAAACTTGATTTTATTAAAATTATGTGCATTTTACTTCATTTCATAATAAACTTGATTTAATTAATTTTTGCTATTTGAAAGTGTTGTTTGATTTTCTATTGTTATATATACTTCTAATTCCCATGCCCTCAATAAGGTAGTGTGTTAATCTGATGTGTGCTATTTACATAAGCTGGATAATCTGGCAAAGAGGATTGTGTAATTAGCTTTTCATGTCATATCTTGACTCCTAGAAACAAGCTCTGTAAGTTTAATTTGTTGAATGGGCCATTTTAGTTCATTGCTTTCCTAATTATTCTTACAATTACAGAACTGCTATCTGAGAACAGGGATTGAGGCTTGTCTCACCACACTTTTAATCTTAGTAATGAATAAAAAGGTTTGATATCTTACTTTGATTCATAACTTGAATACATCTCGAATGGCGATGTAAATTCAAAACAGGGATGATCCTATTGAAATATTTTTTGCGTCAAAGTATTAATTTCAAGTGAAAGTAATGTTGACATGGAAATAAATTTGTCAATTGGTCCATTTCAGGTGCATGATATTACAGAGTGGGAAGAAATGCGGATGAGTATATAAGAACCTCCCATCTGAACATGTACGTACTTTTTACTGTTTTTTTAGCATGTTATGTTGATATTTGAGTTTTTTTTTTACCAAGTTGCTTTTATTTTGCAGGAAGAAATCTCAGGATTGAGAGATGACTTGTTCACTCCCAGAAAAAGTGCATTGAACTTGCTTGGTGTTATTTCAATATCAAAGGTCAGTTCAATAAGTTTGTCTACACCTTCATGTTGTTAGATGTTTGAAATGCACTAAATCATGTTTGCAACAGTTGACGAGAAAGAGTGCATAGGGCATTATAGTCACATGTATGTGATAGTACTATATATCATGATAAACTACCGATTAAAAGTTATAACTTTAAGTTGGTATTTGGATCGATTTTTTCATTAGTAATGCAATATCTTTTGCATTGTGTAGCATTTGTAAATTGTTTCCCTAGCTTAATTATTATTTAAATTATACTCTTTTAAAGACATAGACAATTGTTACTCCCTTGATGACATAGTGTATTGTTTTGATAAATAAATATGGGAATGGATGAATTTAATATAAGGAGAAGAAACGCAGGAGAAAACTTATAATGGGATGATTAAGAGGGCAAATGAGAATAACGGTGTTGCAAAACAAGGGTTACAAGGCCGAGTAATCAGTAAGGTCAATGAAGGCGTCTACACCTCAAATGTCGCGTACCAAGAAGATTTAGGTGACGAGTAGGGTGCACAGTTACTTATATCATAATTGATGTGATGTTTTATTTTTAGTTTTACTAAAAGTTTTTTGATACATGTCAAAAAAATTATTTGAGTTCAATTATTGCATGTTACAAACTATTGCAATTACATCTTGATGTTTCCATGTTATATTTGAACGTTACATGAAACACTTACCTATTTGTTAAAGAAGAAACATTATAATATATACAGAGGTGGGGTTGTTCATTTTGCTTTTGATGTTCCTGTAAACTAACTGTTGTAGTAGGCGGTGTAAACATTCAGTCGTTTTTAATTTTAAGGTTTTGGATTGGGAGGATAGAAAACTACCCGTCAGGGTAATCTATTTTAGGAAATTTGTAAAATGTTGAAAAACTCATATTTTAGGAAATGTTGAAAGTTGAAACTATCTTTGGTAATGTTGAAAGCTTTGCACTATACACCAACCGAATCACATATGTTAAAATTGTGCAAAATCTATTTTAAGGAAAGAATAAATGAAATGACTGTCATTCGCATATCTTGGCTGGAGTATTGGAATAACCAATATTCACTCCCATCATCTTGAATTTCATTTATCTCTTTCTTTAAAACCTAAAACACACACACACCAATCTAATTCCGCCGCCACCACTGCCGACAACATGTGCCGTCACTACCACCAATTTACATGGTTTCGGTGGTGTTGGCCGGTTGTTCTATAGTAGTTGGTTTGGCTGGTGGTTTTGGTTGCATGTCAAGTGCTTCAGATCAAACCAGAATTTGTTGTTGGTTTACTTGATGATGGTTTTGTGGTTTAGTCGGTAAGATCCCACCTGACAAAAAAAGGTACTAAATTTTTTATACCAAATTCAGTCTCATTTATATAAAAATTTAATCTTTAAATTAAGGTATTGTCATAATTTGGGGGTTTTCTTAATTTCAGTTTTTTTATACTTTTTGATATTGGGACTGTCGCAGATGACGCTGAGGTGGTGGTTGGTGAAAGTGGAGGTTGTTCATTGGATTCCGAGGGTTCACATCTCCAACCAGAAGATGATATGGTGGTGGTTGCGGTTGCAGTGGTGAAAATGGTAATTGTTTTTTATGTCTAAACTATGTAAAAATGTCATGATTTAGTATGCCGGAGTTGGGTCGTGACGGTAGTGGTGGCCGGAATGCTGCCGGAGGTGGTGGATCTCATATGGGTTTTAGTTCAAAACTTGTTCATTTGTCTCGCAAGGTTAGTTATCACTTAACAAAGGCACTTGCATTTTTCCTTATTTAAAAAACAAAATTTGTTATGGTTTTGTTTTGATCACTTTGAACATGAATGACAAACTTGATTTTATTAAAATTATGTGCATTTTACTTCATTTCATAATAAACTTGATTTAATTAATTTTTGCTATTTGAAAGTGTTCTTTGATTTTCTATTGTTATATATACTTCTAATTCCAATGCCCTCAATATGGTAGTGTGTTAATCTGATGTGTGCTATTTTCATAATCTGGATAATCTGGCAAAGAGGATTGTGTATTTAGCTTTTTATGTCATATCTCGACTCCTAGAAACAAGCTCTGTAAGTTTAATTTGTTAAATGGGCCATTTTAGTTCATTGCTTTCCTAATTATTCTTACAATTACAGAACTGCTATCTGAGAACAGGGATGGAGGCTTGTCTCACCACACTTTTCATCTCAGTAATGAATAAAAAGGTTTGATATCTTACTTTGATTCATAACTTGAATACATCTCGAATGGCGATGTAAATTCAAAACAGGGATGGTCCAATTGAAATATTGTTTGTGTCAAAGTATTAATTTTAAGTGAGAGTAATGTTGACATGGAAATAAATTTGTCAATTGGTTCATTTTAGGTGCAGGATATTACAGAGTGGGAAGAAGATGCGGATGAGTATATAAGAACCTCCCATCTAAACAGGTACGCACTTTTTACTGTTTTTTTGCATGTTATGTTGATATTTAAGTTGTTTTACCAAGTTGCTTTTATTTTGCAGGAAGAAATTTCAGGATTGAGAGATGACTTGTTCACTCCTAGAAAAAGTGCATTGAACTTACTTGGTGTTATTTGAGTGTCAAATGTCAGTTGAATAAGTTTTTCTACACCTTCATATTGTTAGATGCTTGAAATGCACTAAATCATGTTTGCAACAGTTGACCAGAAAGAGTGCATAAGGCATTATAGTCACATGTATGTGATAGTACTATATATCATGATAAACTACCGATTAAAAGTTATAACTTTAAGTTGGTATTTGGATCAATTGTTTCACCAGTAATGCAATATCTTTTGCATTGTGTAGCATTTGTAAATTGTTTCCCTAGCTTAATTATTATTTAAATTATACTCTTTTAAAGACATAGACAATTGTTACTCCCTTGATGACATAGCGTATTGTTTTGATAAATAAATATGGGAATGGATGAATTTAATATAAGGAGAAGAAACACAGGAGAAAACTTATAATGGGATGATTAAGAGGGCAAATGAGAATAACGGTGTTGCAAAACAAGGGTTACAAGGCCGAGTAATCGGTAAGGTCAATGAAGGCGTCTACACCTCAAATGTCGCGTACCAAGAAGATTTAGGTGGCGAGTAACGTGCACTGTTACATATATCATAATTGATGTGATGTTTTATTTTTAGTTTTTCTAAATGTTTTTTGATACATGTCAAAACAATTATTTGAGTTCAATTATTGCATGTTACAAACTATTGCAATTACATTTTGATATTTCCACGTTATATTTGAATGTTACATGAAACACTTACCTATTTTTTAAAGAAGAAACATTATAATAAATACAGAGGTGGGGTTGTTCATTTTGCTTTTGATGTTCCTGTAAACTAACTGTTGTAGTAGGCGGTGTAAACATTTAGTCGTTTTTAATTTTAAGGTTTTGGATTGGGAGGATAGAAAACTACCCGTCAGGGTAATCTATTAAGGCTGCAGCCATTGCGTATAATGCTGATAGTTTCTGTGTTGTAGTATAGCCACGGCATACTTTTCTGGGTGTAAGAGGCCGCTTGCACCAGAAAAGGTTAGTAGTGGGATTGGAGCAGAAGGCCACTGAGGCATTGGAGCGGAAGAAGCGAAATGCTGTAGAGGGCCAAATTATGGCTGAGTATCGAGCTCAGAAAGAAGCTGAGCGACAAGACAAGGTACGTTTCAAGTAACTTTTTTCATTTAATAAAAACTAGCTGACTTAACTGATACAAACTTCAATTTGCAATGTTTTCTAGGCTTCCCACATGGTCTGCAAAAACGTCACAGAACCTTGAATAGGACTATTTGTATATTATTCGCAGCCATTGCGTGTATCAACGTTTTGAACTGAAGTCAACTATTTGAATACTTCCTCCATGGGTAGCTTTCACCCTCTTCAGTTTAGAATCTCGGTTACGATTGAGCTTCGAGCTTGGAAAGAAGCTACGCAAAAAAGAAAAGGTACATTTTAGATAACTTTGATCGTTAAAATGAAAACCATTAATACACACAGGCACTTTAGGTCTATTAGGTTCAGATAATACTGATCTACTTAAATTCTGTTAATGTTGTAGGGTTATTGGCCATTTCCTTTTCATCATGTGATGGAGGTAGAAACATCTCTTTGGTGTATTCATCTTTTTTTATATGACAGTTTCCTTAATTGTTTATAATTAGTTTCAGGAAAGGATTACATAACAGGCGAGAACCATGCAGGTAAATGAGCATAAGGTATAGATGATGTAACCAATTAAGTAGTCGAAAATTAGACTTTAATATTATGAGAATTTACTGTTGCTTTGCGTATTCAAATTAATGATTTCAACTATGTTGAAGTTTATATTCACGAGTGGAATTAATCTTAATGCAGCCCGTCTTTTGTCATGGATTTGCAGTACAAACAGGAAATTCGAATGGTTTGTTGAGTCCACTGCTCAACAGGTTTGTTCTCCCTCACCTGCAACATTGAGCCGTTATCTTTAGTCATTTATATTTCCATTCATTTTCTTTTGTATGTGTTAGAAATACACTTCGTCCATTATGGTTCGATTTTATAGACAATATAGCACAAAGAAAAATAGGAAAGCATAATACCACATGTAACAAATAGAACAAATGGCTGATTCATACATGGAACAATTTAAAATGGTCATTAACTTTGAACTAAGTAGAGTTATTGTCGTCCAACGAGTCGGTAGAAATTTCATGCCGACGTATACCAACAGGTCCATCATTCAAGGCTGAAACTCTAATTTTCGCTAATTTATAAAATTTATGCATCTCAGTCACATTTTCTTTTAAATCTTAACCAGTGAAATCATATCAACTATCAACTCAACTACTTTTCTACAAATAAAATTTAGCGGACAACAGTGTTTAAAAATACCCTTTTCCGTACTCGGCCGATGTTAGATTGTTTACAAGTCTGAGCACCTCTGAATTTATGACTATATTTGTTGTGATATATCCGTTATAGTGGAAACACATGCTGTTGTTCCCTCTTTTCCTAAACTTCCAATACTTATTTCATGCCCTGGTGCATAATTGACATGACAAAAAAAAGCAAGAGATAACTTTCTGGGCCGATGTTAACAAATATGGCGTGTGAATATAAAAAGTTCATGGAAGATTGATCTAAAAGTCTCTTTCGTTTCACCATGTTACTATAGCATATTGTTTATTTCTTCTTTTCAACTGTTTACTTGCAAGCCAATTTATGAATACATCGATTTCCTTTTTCAAAACAGTAACATTTTTGCTATCAAATTGGGATTTTCCTTTTTTAAAACCTACATTGACTTTATGAACATAGATATTAATTATTCCTTTGAATGTAATATATGTAGATCTGGTTTATTTAGTAATGAATATATTTGTAACAAAAACGGCGTAACATGACTAGAGGTGGTACTGGATTAAGTAGAAAACATAAAGTTAAAACTCCTATGTTATAGGAGTCGCTGCTAACTCATCCGTGAATTCTTCCAAACCTTCATCTGTTATTCTGCTCCTTGAATATAACGATATGACTAAGCCTTCTAGCAGCTGATGTAGTGGCTGATAAGGATGACGCTACTCCCAAGAATGTGGGAGAACCTGCTGACGATGAGTAGATCAGGTTATAATGACAGAATTAAATTTACCCTTTTAGAATGAAACTGAACAGCCAGGTTAAAATTGTGGCTGGTATTCATGCTTATGGAACAGTACTGGCCTTAAACCACATGCTGAGGCAAAATCGACCAAATGAGAAACAAGAGCTTACAGCCCCAGTGGCAAACAATGTGACTGTCCTAGTAGTGACTATTAATTTCTATGTATCTCAAATTTTGAAATCAGTTTAGGAACGTTAGTACTTAAATTACATCAGAATTATGTCTAACATACACATACTTTCGGAAACCTCATATGGTAAGTTACATATGTATACCATATGCAATTTAAATTGCAAGTTGTTTGGGCTTTTCCAGTTGACCGCATCTGCATTGTGTCAAAGATAAGTTATCCACATTTTTTGTTGATACTACTATTTCATATAACATGACATCATTACTCATTAGTTAAACTTTGCTATCTGCGTCTATTTCATCGAGTATATATACTATCCCATTAGCCTATTCATCTGGTATAGCTGATATTTAGAATATATGTTGTTAGTTTAGCAACATATATTAAAAATATATGTTAGTTTAGCAAGGGAGCAATACTTCTGGAGTTTGATTATGTTATATTTGAGCATTTACTTTCGTTACTATGAAATAACCATTGTCCTTTTTTGTGTTACAGGTTGATGATATGAGAAATTATTCTCGCGTGTGAAATGAAACAACGTACTTTGGACTTTCTCATGGGTTTCTTCTTGATCTACTACAATCAACTGACATAATTTCAAGAATGTAAGTTTGTAACTAATCGACTATTAATCATAAAGCAATAAATAGCACCTGATCACATTGTTTGGTATGCAAGTTTTGCTTTGATTTTAGTGCTACTTATGTTGGATGTGGTGTTTTTTGCCCACACATAATCAACTGCTCAGTCCTTTCCGGAGCTATATTGCAAACATTTCAATAGCTTATTTTGGTTATTCTAGCTTATAACATCTGGATACTTATGTATAACCTTTTGATGAATAACAACAGCAAAGTCAATTTCTATATTTCATTTTGTTAACTTTAAGTTTTCCTCAAACCCCGCGCTCCTCTTCAAATCGTCCCGTAGCGGAGTGTGGATATACCAACTTGTTATATGAAAGGAAAAGAAAGAGCTTAACCTTGAAAAAGAATTCAGATTTATAATCAGAATGTCATGTAATGACGAAATGTTATGTTTAAGAGACACATAATGCTGAATGTCATGTAAGTCGACGAAATGTCATGAGTCTTAAGAACCAATCTTGTAGAAAAAAAGCTTGTATTCAAGTTATATCCACACCAACCATTTGTTTAACATTGAGTCGGTCCGAAACACGAACTATAGAGAAGATGATTGGAGTCAATGGTGAACATTTTCTGATCTGTGTGTATGCATAATAATCAGTATAATAACTTTTGATATAAGGTACTGTCACAAAGTTACAGTTTTAAATAAGCAATAACACACATATTTTTTAAAAGGCAAGTCAAAATTTCTGATATAAAATAGTTATACAGGTTACAGCGTTTAAATTGATCTGATAAAGGCCGAGGCACATGTAGGAAAAAGTGTGTTTAATTATGCGACACAATCATTTGTTTTAACATAGGAGTGGGTCGTGAAAGGTTTTGACTAAACTGTAGAAGAAGATTGGGAGTATGGTGACCAAATTTCTGATGTAGGTATGGCAATAACGAGTATAATAACTTTTTGATATAGGTAAGTCACAAGTTACGGTTTTTAAATAAGCATATAACACATATATTTCTGAAAAACGCAAGTCAAATTTTCTAGTATAAATAAGTTAAAAAGTTACACTTTTGAAATTTCTCATATAGGCGAGTCAATATAGAGTACAAAAAAAGAACACTTTCTTGATTTTGCAATTAAGTTCCATTTACCTTTAATTTGGTATTTATTGTTGCTTATTATTGCAGATTCAAGTCAAAGTCTTCGGAGACAGTTTTTCTATTTCTCTTGCTAACCTGCTATACATTATGTCCATTTTCTGGTATGTAGTTGCACACTTAAAATAAAGTAACTCTAGCATATACTTTAGGCCACTTCAGACATCAAGTAGTATGTTGTTTTTAAAGCAACAATTTTTTTCCATATCATCAACATCTTAAAACTATAGTTTGTAGAACATGGTTTCAATGACTGCATTTTGTTAATTCATCATAAAAACACAATTAAGGACCCCTTGAAGAAAAAAATGATTGCTTTTTGACCCATTAGGCCGGTTTATCTTTTGCCGGTAGAGCACGATTTGGAATCATCACTTGCATATCGTTAATTATCGGCCGCTAGAGATTTTCCGTGCGTGCATGGGGTATTCGCCTAGTGTTTGATAAAGACTTAATAAGTCTTAATTGAAAATTTGATAAATTAATTAAGGGCTCGTTTGTTTTGGGGTACTCAGCCCAAAAGAAAGGGTTTAGACTCAAATGCATTGTTTGGTTCCATTTTAAAACCAAATATTAATGCATGATATTCAAAATCTCAATCGAATATATTTGGTGGGTTTTCTCCATACATGTTCGAGGTTTTGACTTATTTTTAATCTCATCCGCATAATCTCCCTTTCCCTTTTATATTCTTTTCTTTTTTGTATTTTTTATTCAACAACTTTTTAAAAAAATAATTTATAATACAAATTTATATTATATTTTCTCTCTCCTAAATCTACACCAAATCCAAATCTAAATCCAAATTCTAATTTCAATCATAAACCCGTCTACAAACCAAACGGACCCTAAGTCATTAAAGAGTTGTTTGTTTTGTGCTTAAAATTAACAAATGACTTTTTAAGAAAAGCCATGAGAGGGAGGGTCTCCATATTAAGTCAATGACTTAAATAGTAATTTTACATATTTACCTTTCACTTTTTCACCTATAATCACACATAAAATCTTTTTAGGGTATAAAAGTAATTTTTTTTAATTAAGACACCATTCAGCACATAAAACAAACAGACATGTATTCATATACAAATAGACAACATATATCTAGACATACATTTTAATTTTACATGATTTAATAAAAATGTTAAACAAACAGGATTAGAAAACAATGATAATTAACATTGGAATTGCAACTCCAAATTCTAGATGGATGGTGAAATATACCTAAATGGAAAACCAGAATATGGAATTTTCAAATGGAATAAAACCTTTTCACATTGGTTTGCAGTGGTACTTTTTTACTACATATACACGATGACCCAAAATTTTCCAAAGGGTATAAAGAAGTTTCTCAAAAATGGTTGTTCTTGTAAACACTGAAACCAAAAGTTGTCTGGTTGTAAACAACAATTTCGATGATTAAGAGAGAAATTTGTATGTTTTTACTTGTCTTTTCTGCTTCATAACCTTTATTCCTTTTTTATGGTTGTCAAGAAAAATCCATGTGTAGATTAATATTATTTTTAATATGTATAAACTTATTATAAGGCTGATAAATTACTGAGATTAATTTTGGTATTAGTGTTTGTTGATGCATAATTTAGTCGGGTTGTCTGGACGATTTTGTTGGTGTTGTTCATTGTCATTCCGAACCTTAAAAAGCGCCAAAAACATAGAAAAACTAGTTAGAAAGAGTCTTGAGGCCGAAGCCCCAAGAACCACCTTTTGACCTGTAAATAGTTAAGGGTGGGTGTTGCGAAATTTCTTTTCTTTTTTCTTGTGAAACGACTTCACACGGTATACTAATTGTATATATATGTATTATTATAGATGAGCAGAAACCGCACCGCAATCCGTAAAATCGCAAAAACCGCACCATGGCAAAAACCGGTGGATCGGTTTTAAGAAAAAAGAAAAACCGCAAAATGGGGTGCGGTTGCGGGTTTACCCGTAAAACCGCACCACAAAATCCGCACCGCACCGCACGTTGATTATTAACGGCACATTGATTCTTTAATGTGTGTTATAAGGTTTCTAGTGAATATTATCATTAATATTCTTATAAGTAATAAGTAATGCGTGTGGTTACATTAAATATATGCATTGTTATAACCGAAAAACTAACATTGTAAACCAAAAACAACAAAAACTCACATTAATTATATAAGTCATAAGTAATGGTGTAGTGCGGATAAAATCCGCAAAACCCGGAAAAAACGGCAAAAACCCCGCAAAACCGACCGCAAAATGTGGTGCGGTGCGGTTTCTACTTTTGTAAAAACGGAAAGTGCGAATACGGTTCGGTTTCAATAAAAAATCGCATCAAACAACACCATGCTCACCCCTAATATGTATGATAGAGAGATAAGTGTATAAAGTTAGAGAATAAATAACTTACCATCATCCTTATGAAATACATTTGTCTTTCTCTTCATTCGAGACCTTATTCCTTTCATATTTAATTGTATTCATCTTTGTTAGAGGGGGGGGGACGGTCGTGCCGTTGGCTGGCGTCGTTCAATGGCGCGAGAAAACCGAACGACGCACCACACCAGACCTCGCGCTGTTGGGTCTCGCGCCATACCAATCAGCCACGTCATTGATTTTTTTATATATATTTTTTTGTGTTTATGTGTGTGTATTTGATGAAAAATGTTTTTTTGTTTGTCCATGGCAGGGAAGAACACAGGGAAGGAAAGACAAAGAAGAAGAATATAATTAAAAAAAATTATTATTTTTTATTTTAAACTTTATTGTTATATAAATTGACATTATTAGTCCTTCATAGTTTTTTTTCTTATACTTTTAGTCCTTAAAATTCTTATTTTATATAAATGAAAAAGAAAAAAAATTGGGTCAACGGCACCAGATTTTTGGTGCAAATGGATACCTGCCAAAATGTGGTGCCGTTGGGTTTCTGGTGCCATTGGGGGGTTTTTGCTGACGTGACATCACTTTTTGGTAATTTTTGCCAATGGCACCACTGCTCCCAACACTCTTATGTCTTTTCCAGGCTTATACCTTAAGCCATTTCTGAACTTATACTTCATGTTCGGGCTTAAGTCCCTTCCGAACATATACTTCATGTTCGGGCTTAAGTCACTTCTAGACTTATACTTCATGTATGGGATTAAGTCCCTTCCGGACTTATACTTTTTGTTCGGGCTTATATTATATTCGTGTCCAGAGATAAGCCTCTTCTAGATTTATTCTTTATGTTCATTTTGAAATTATGACTTAGGTCCATTTCAGACTTATTCCTTATGTTAGTTCCGGACTTATCACTTAAGTCCATTCCGGACCTATTCTTCATGTCTGTTTCGGACCATACATCATCATGTCTCCTAGTCTAGTATGATATGATTTTAACTAGGTTACGTTAGACTTATACTTTGTTAGCGTGTGTCAATTCTTTCATCCGGATCATATATCGCTATGTCTAATTCGGACCATAGTAGTTAGTCATGTCTGTTCCAGATTGCACTAGTGTTCAATAATAAAGAATTGACTGAGGTGTAAGCAAAGATATGTGCTACGTAGTATAAATTTTATTTTGGGACCTAAAATTTCGGTACAAGGCACACATGGGTGAAGGATTGTTTAGTTAAAATCTAACTATCCCAACTTGATATGTTCATATGTTAGTTCGTATGGTTAGTATGATCATTAGTTAGGCAGGCACTATAGTGATCACTAGCAACCTTTAATTTTTCTTGTTACATCAGTTTTCTTTTTTCGGCGACTTACAGATGACTTTTTATCACTATAAGACGACCTTCATTTTTTTTTAATTTTTTTAACAACAAAATTAAATTTCATTATATTAAAACATTACATAATAATAAAAATATTACATAATAATTAAAACATTACAATAATAAAATGACTAAACTAGTGTTGATTTTCATGATCCCAAATGTGTTATACTAAATCGGCTTTTAGGCTTAGATGAGTTGTTCTGTCGAATATCTTTCGAGTAACTTCCATCGATTATTGACGCATTCTTACGGGATCATTATCACGGTGTTGTTCCTCTCGAAAATTTTTGGAAGATATCGCCACCTCGTTGTCATGAACTATCATATTATGTAATATGATGCATGTGTACATTACATCCGATAGTCTACGTCGCGACATCCCTCGAGCCGGATGTTTAATTAGCTTCCACTTCTTCTTTAATACACCAAAAGCTCGTTCTACATCTTTCCTTGCTGCTTCGTGCTTCGTCTTATACAATATTCGTTTATAATCATTCGTACCCGGATTTTTAATGGATTTAATGAGAACGGACCATTGCGGATATATCCGGTCAGTAAGATAATATCCCCTTTTATAAGGCACATTTTTAGCCACGGTGGAACATCCAGTGCTTTCCCCGCTTTGAAAGCATTGAAAAGAGGGGATTGACGTAAATCGTTTACGTCGTTACTCATCCTTGAGACACCAAAGAACGCATGCTAAATCCATAAATCATTGGAGGTTATTGCTTCCAATAAAATTGAAGAACAATCAAATAATATACATGAAAATAGAAAGAGAGGTGGTTTTAGAGAGGGAGTGGTTGGATGAACATTTTAGAGAGAGAAAGAAACATGAAAGGAAACTTGTATTATGTGTGTGAAATAATGAACAACCAACCACTTCTTCAAGGCATGGAGAGGTGTTTATATACTTACAATGGCCGGCTATGGATGGGCTTATGGGCTTTGTCCACGAGCTTTTTCCTAAGCTAACTATGTAAGTTTTTAAATATTACTTAACGAGCTAACGATCGTTATCTATGGAGTGACCGACACTTTCCTAGGAATTTTGTAATCCTAACAATCTCCCCTTAAGGGAGGTCACTCCATTTTACAAAAACTTAAACCTAGCATACTATGAAGGTCTTCGTTCTTGTGCTCGCAGACTTTTTTTTTCTTGTGAATATGGTGTAGTGATCATTGACTTTAGGCTTGAGCTTGTTCCTTTATCTTGACTTGTATGTGAATATGTGATCTTGAGAACCTTGAGATCATCAACCAAGCATAATCTCTTTTCGCCATCTTGTAAACTTAGCCATCTTGTGAACTTGTGACTTTTGGACCGACATGCTCATACTGTTGTTATTTCTTGGTCTTGAAAGCTTGAATAAGACATCTTTCTTGAAATTCTTTAACTATAACACTTCGTCACTTCGAGAAAGATGTTCGGTATTAGAGTGACGAAAACTTCTTTGAAATTCTTTGACTTTAATACTTCGTCACTTCAAGAAAGACGTACGGTATTAGAGTAGCGAAAGTCTTGAAACATGTACTTGAGCTTTCATGATGTCTTTATATTTGTCGGTTGAGTATGAGCATGTGGTTATGAATCTTTGAGATAGCTGGAATCAGGCACCTTCACCTCCATCTTTAAGTATCATGCATTAAAACAGTTAGCAATAAAGCGGGGGGACGAATATGGCTTTGTCATTCGCCCGTGTTTAGTTGGAGTAACCTTCGAATCCGTGAGGATCGACCTGTGATCAGGTAGATTCAATTTAAGAAGAATCTCCTTGACAGGATTTCCAGCTGAAGTATAGAATCTTTCTAACACATATGCATTAGATTTATCAAACTCAGCATGTTCTCATTACCGGAACGTCTCAAAGCAGACAGGACAATAAGAGTGAACCGGTGAGTTACTATCTCACAGATTGAATAGAAAAATCGATTTGAAAATCAATCGACGTGCCACTTGCTAAAGTGGTTTTGTGACACATCGAGAGTGTTAATCATTTCAAAAATTCATCACCAATCGTCAATTCATATACTGGAAAAAGTTTAATTCTTGTAGAATCGCACCATCGTTTCTTTCTAATTGTCACAAGTTTGATTCATATAGAATCGCACAAGTCACCTACCATGAGCTTGTTTGATGTTGGCTCAAGCAGGATTTCCATCGTCATTGTGAATACTTAAGTATCACTCTGATGTTCTGGTAAAATTACAAGGATAATGCGTAGGACTCTTTATACATTTCTTGTTATTCACATTGTGTGAAATAGCAAGCATAATCTTTGACAAATGTCCTAATGAGATTTGTGGATGATCTCTTTTGGCTCTAGACTCAATAGTGCACTTTGGTTTTAGTGATCGGAGGCTGGAGCAGACTGCCACCTTTTCAATACCAACGAACTCGGAGTGAGAAAGTTGATAGAAATGCGTGTAATCTCCGTGTGAAATGAAACAAGAGTCTGTTGAGAGACATTGAGTGGCTGGGGAGGGTTTGTGCAAAGCGTCACTGGGTCCATGACTTTTCAATGTCAGACAAAAACTTTAGTGTTTTCGACAGTTTATGTATTGACCCGGTTTCTGCCTAAGTATGAAGGGCTTCTTTCTTTTCACCCTTTATCCTTACATTTCTTTTTCATTCTTCAACCCCTTCAGTGCTTACCGAGACTTCATGACTAATACCTTGTTGGGTTTGTTCCAGTATTAGCTCCATCTCAGTCGGCACTCTTCCCTTATTCTCACATTTACTCCTTTTTATATCATACCTAAGGACTTCTACACTAACTAGTAGAATATCCCTAGGTAGATCCCTCCGGTTCTGGCTGGATAATGGGAATGTATAACTATATCTAACCACCTTTTAACTCCAATACAGTAAATAAATGGTCGGTCTTGGCATTTCCACACTTTCCATCATGTAACCATTTGCTCCCCCTTCATATTTGCATCGATCAAACGAAAGAGTTTAGAACATATGTGGGTTAGTGTACACATGAGATCTTAAAATCACATTATTAGCCATATATTTTAATCACATTTTCTCCCCTTATTAAAAATGTCAAGCCGTATTGGGAACATTTTAATGCTCCCCCTCAATTAATGAGGGTATATAAGACGGTGTTGAGTACAATAATTTGAAATATTTTGAATTTACTAAGAAATTCTTGAAAACTTTGTATTCGAGCACTCCGTATTAACACCATAAAGTCTACAATACATTTATATATTCACAAGATAATTATATACAAGGTTTGACCTGAATGATGAGAACATCATATGATAGAATCATATGGTTCTTTGTAGCAGCCGTAGGTCTTCCTTGTAGTTTCTCTTAAGAAGTTGTCTTAGCTTCCCCCTAAATCAGCAATCCTTTCTTGAGTAGATTCTGTGAAGATGGTTTTATAAACTCATCTAGGATCTATAAGAACGAAAATAACAAAGTTTGTATGTTGCGTAACGGAACAAGAACAAGAACAAGAACAATGTTATTAAACAAGGTTTTACATTCATACAAGCCCCAATTCTATATGATCAGTATAGAACGTGTTACCTAACTATAACAGGGATCAAAGATACTTTGATCTTAGGGCTAAAAAGATCTCAAGTAGTGAGATCGTTGGTGTTATCCTTCTACATGATTAAACACCTACTAGACGTCTAGAAACACACACATAAATAATGTCTAGGGATCTCTTTATATAGAGAGTCCATGTAGACTTACAAGGAAATCTAATTGTATTAGGAAACTAAATCTTTTCCTAATCTTTGATCTTTATCTTTTAAGGAAGTCCTCTAGAATTCTCCATCTTTTGTAGAATTCAATAATGTCGAATTAGTCCTTTGTGTTTCATTCTTTTGTATCATTCTTTTTGTATCATTGTTTTTGTATCATCAAATCAATAATTCCCAACAATCTTCCCCTATTTGATGATGACAAAACAAATATTGATTCCAGGATGATCCATGGTAGCTTAATCTTCAGTAATCTTCATCTTCAAATCTGATCTTCCATGAATGAAACAGATTCTAATATTCCCCTTAACTTAAGATTTCCTTTGAACTTATTGATACTTCTTCAACACAATGAAGCCTTCAACATCTTGTTCCATGCCATGCCACCATACTTAATAAGTTGCAAATCATATCATATCATCTCTGTAACATCTTCTCCTTTTTGTCATTATCTATTAGGGGACTGTAAACATGTGCAGCTTTGATTTTTACAACTACAAACCATATATTAAACTTCTAATCCAAGCTTTCCAATGTCTCAAATTACCCTTTATGACGCATAATAAGATAAATGAATTTAAGCAGTAGAAACTTAAACTAGCAGTAGTAATAATGACTTAGCAGTAGTAATGAAAACCTTCCCCTCAGGTGGTACATGTAACATATCCAAATGGTTAAACACTTTATCATATGCTTCCCCTGAAACCAATATAACCATCTCTTGAATCTCTAATTCTGTTAGCTCTTTGTAATGATTACTGATGGAGAAACTCAGTATTACAAACTTGATTCTGAAGTAGAATAACCCAAACTTGTGTCTTATGTCTTGTACTATCCACATGACTTCAAACTCATACATAATTCCTCAAAGTATAAGTAGACCTCAATATCTTGACAAAATACTCATCTATATGAGACACTAAGCACTACAACGTAACTCCTTTAAGTGATAGCAAATGTGCGCATTAAGCACCAAAAGTTTGTAGATCACACATTGCTAGATTTGACAAGTCTTCATCAACATCGATTTAAGCTCAAACAAGTTATCTTCAAAGTCATAATCCAACCAAACTCGACTTTAGGATATGATAAGAACAGTTACTTGTGAAAATTCCACTTCAACTCCAAATAAGTGATAAAAAATAGTCTTCGTAATCAATTCTTGCGATTAACTCCAAAAATAGCCTTTTTCTATCTGATCCAATCTGAGATCCAAACCGTGTGTTATCCAATATCTGACAAAACTAGCAGTAGTATCTTAATATTGCTTTAAACCCTTAACAGTAGTAACAACGCTAGCAGTAGAAACAATAGCAGCATTAACATTCAAAACCCTAGCAGTAGTAACTGCTAATAACAATAGAAACTACTCTCAAACCCTAACAATAGAAACTCTTGTGATTACTATTGTTTATTAAAACTGGCAGCACTAAATAAATTTTCTAGCAGCATTAAGTGAACTGATAGTATTAACTTCCATTGGCAGCACTAAGATATCTTTGGCAGTATTAAGTATATACGAGCAGCACTAACATATACTGCCATTGATTAAACATAATCACAAAATAGTTAATGATATTGCATCCACATCCAACATACCATTTATCAACAACTTGCGTTAAATAAGCTGCTAATGACGTCCATAACCTGTACTCCCCTTTGATTCACAAAAACCAAAAACTCCCATACCTGTGGTTGCGACAGTAGCAGTATTAACAGAAAAGCCATCTTCGTTCTTCAAGCCAGGATTAATAGCAGATAAAAACTAATGAAACCCTAAAATTTGGATTTCCTTCACATGCGAATATGCACTAATCCATGTCCATAATTAGTACAACCCAATTTTAATGGATAAAAATAAACAATCATGACCAATCCACCAGATATGTTACCATTACATCGTGCCACAATCTAACATATCAAAACGACCTCATCAGCATCTTTATGGCCAAAACTCATACCACTTATGATTCTAGCACTACACAAGGATCCTTGGGCTGGAACACCACCAAATCAATACAATCCTTACAACCATATGACTCCAGCCAATCAAATCTCATAACAATTAAATTCAGTAAGATCGTTACAATCAGATAAGCAACCAGAAATATACTAAACGTAGCTCTAGGTAAACGAATAGCAGATCCTTTATACTTCTTCCAATAGTGTAAAATATTAGAATAAGAATCAGAAGGAGCAAATAATTCGACTTTATAAAATTAGGGTTTAGAGAACATATGTGCTACAAGGTTTAAAAGCATATGACGATTTTGTAACATATGTTCTTCTAGCTGCAAACTTTCTTGAGATCAAGTGCCTAGTAGATTTGATGTGTCAAACGATTGCTAACATACCTTGTGTCTTATGATTTTTGAAAACAGAACCAACTTTAACTTTTCTGCTTTATCGAATTAGGGTTTTGTGAAAACCCTAATGTCACCGAATTTGCTATTCATCGAAAACCAGAAAACCACACTTGTAAAAACCCTATAGATCCTAGATCAATATCCACCAGGCTTTGATACCAATTATAGAGAATTGTTTAAAGCTCCTAGGATCAAAAATAACAAAGTATTAATCCACAGCGGAATTTAAATAAGCCTTGTTTTTTAGAATTCCTCCTAATTCATCAAGTTTCACCTTGTAGATCCATTTTAAAGTAATAACCATCACTTTATTAGACGAGAAACGAGTTTCCCAGACGTTAAGATGTTCAAATTCATTCGCTCCTCATAGCATTACTTCATCCACATGCTTAAGTTAATGCATCTTTTTAGTTCTTTGGTTCAACTGATGTGAGAAAGGCATCATAGTAACAAAATAAGGCTTGTTCATGGAGTTAGAGTCTTGTGGAAACAGGTCTGCTGAGTTCACCGATTATGTTGTCTAAAGGATGATCCTTGGTCTATTTGGTAACGTGTTCTGAGTTAGGAGCAGCAGTGTGAACAATGATGGGAATAACGTCCAAAAGAAGTGATGCTCAGAAACATTTTTGAAATTAATTGCAAATGATGGATCGTTATTATGTATGCAAATCTAAGTCTGATTATCTTCTTCAACATCGTTAGAAATGACATCAGATTAAGTTTCGGGTATTGTTTGTGAGTTACTAGGTGATGGTGCATCTTGGTCAACATTTGTTGAGGGAGGTAAACCGGTTGATACATCGGGTTCTGGAGATACTACTTCAGCAATTGGAGAAATGACTTCAGGGGATGGGGATAAACACGTGATTGAGGGTTGAATAATCATCAATTAGTGGTTGTTATATAGAGCATAATCAAATTTCTTGATGGGGTACCAAACGGTTTGATGGAGGAGGGTGTTGGTCGAGCCTGAACTGAGTGAGGGCTGGTTTCATTTCATGAAGTGCGGGTTCTAAACTGCTGTGTTCAGAAGCCATTGTTGTCAGCTCATCAAAATCTATATGAATTGTTTCGATGATTTGTCAGGTACGTTGGTTGTAAATTTGAAATACTTTCTTTGTGGGTAAATAGCCAATGAAAATACCAATATCAACTTTCGGTTGTAACTTTTCCAAGTTCTCGCTATCATTTGTTGGATAACAAAGTGCACCAAATACATGGAAAAATGATAAATCAGGAAGTTTGTCATGTAAAAGCTCATATGGTGTTTTGCCGTGACGAAGACGTATGATGGAACGATTTTGGGTATAACATGCGGTAGCAACTGCTTCTGCCCATAAGAATAATGGATCTTTTGCATAAATCAACATTGTGTGGGCAACTTCAATTAGCGTACGATTACGTATTTCAAAGACATAATTTTTCTGTGGAGAGCGAGCAACAAATGTTTCATGAGAGATGCCATCCTTCTCATAATATTCAAGCAAAGTCTGATTAATAAATTCAGTTCCATTATCTGTTCTGATTTGTCAGACAGGTACTTTAAGCCGCACTTGGATCATCTTGAGAAACTTGATTATGAAATCTGGAGTTATCTTTTAACCTTAGCACTTTACCATGTAAATCGAGAGTAAATCTTCGACAATGACAAGATGTAATTCTTTCCATTAACACTTGCGACACGCATTGGTGCAACAAAGATCCATGTGCAAGAGATAGAGTTTTTCTTGGTTGGTGTCTATTGCTTAGGTTTTTGTGCGATTTCTTCTTTACTTTTTTCCATTGCACACGCAGATCACAGATGGTACTTTTAAAACTTTAGTTAGGGAGACTCAAAACAAGATGTGTCTAACTAAATGGTTGATTTGCACCAAAGTTCAGTTGAGATAGACGGTCGGTGCCATAGCCTTGACTTAGTCTTTGAGGGCCTTTGACAAGACGACATTAGGAGAGACGCCATCATATCATCCAACTAGACCCGAAGTATCAGATTGTTACCTCAAGATCCAGTCAATAGATCAACAACTTATAGATTACGAATGAAGCAGGTGTGTTGACAAAAAGCAACTTCAAGGTTTGAATCACAGAATTACCCAACAGAGAATAAGTTGTGTCCAAGTCCTTCTACGTAGTAAACCCTTGTAATATTCCCAATCTGATAATCACCATATCCCAATATCTTTGCCACGTGATCATTTCTGAATTTGACAGTACCTAAAAATTTATTGACGAAATTGGTGAGTTGAGAGCGATCTCCGGTCATATGCTTGGAGCAGCCGGAGTCCAAATACCAGAGAACAATTTGGACGACCTGCATTCATCAAGAGTGGACAGATGGAACATCGAAAAACTAAGGATCCCTTAACGATGTACTGGGTGTCCATTTTGCTTATCAGATATAGATTTATTATCTATAGGTTGCTAGGGGAACATTAGTTTTAGATTTCCTAGGTTTCCTTGAGTAAACCAATGTTACTACAGGCTTAGGTGAATCATTTTCTAGAGCAGTTGGTTTCCTAAGGGGCACTTCAGCAGTTGTGGTTATCCTAGTTAAAGGGCACGCATTTCCTACTATAGTGAAGATACGACCAATAGGTCTCCAGTGTATCCAATATTTGTGAAACACTGTTATGTTGGTTTCTAAACGTTTTCTTGAACTTTTCTTTACAGATTTATATTTAGTACGAGCATTCACATCATTGATAAAATCAAGAACACACAAGTCATGATTATCAGAAAGCATGTAACCATTACACTTAACACATAGAAGTTTAGAATTCGCATTAAGCTTGGAATGCTGCACATTTGCATTTCCTTTAGGTTCAACAAAACAATTCTTTTTTTTCAAACTAGATTTTAACTGTAGCCTAGCGGTGCTCGACTTTTACTTTATTCTTCTGGTAATTACTTGGAGCGTTCGTCTAGAGAATCTTTATCTTTCTTTGTATGCCTCTGAACCCCGCCGATCGTGCCATCACGCTTCAGCACTAGTAGATCGGTTTTACCTCCTAGTAGCTAGAAGACACTAGAGTTTTGTTTGAAAACTAGGTTTGTGCAAGGAAGCTAAAACTGTTTTTGTGTTTGTCCGTTTCCTTGCTGAGGATGTGATAGCTCAGTGAATTCTAAAACTTTTTTTGTCCTTGTCTTTATTTTTTTCTTCTTTGGGGTCAGAACCACTAATTTATCTCACTTGCTCTCGCGCGCCGCGCGTCTCGCCTTGCGAGACGAGCTCTCTCGCCTATCCACTTATAATAGCAACTCCTGTGTACCGTTTGGTATATTTACAACGCGGAGTCTAAGGGTTATTTAAAGATTTTTTGATTTTTTCTTGTTCAAAGCTACTTTCCTAAGAATAGCAGCTTGATCTTGAGTATGCCTAAGGTAGTAAGAGTGAGTTGTACTATTGTTCAACAAATTAGGGGCATATTGGTTCCACATCAATCTTAAGCATTTCTGGAGCAACATTATCAGCTAAATCTTTTCCTTTAAGTTTCCTTTCCCTGTTAATCTTAAGAGTTGTAATGACCAAACTTTTTTCCTAAAGACTTACATTTAAATCAGAAGATTTCCCAGATCGTTTGATGAACTTGATTAATTAAGGGATTTTAGATAGACAAGTTACCAAACTATCAACTTTTGTTCGCGTAAGTTACTAAACTTTTTTTTTGTTATTTGGTTACTGGACTATCAAAACCGGTTAAATTTGGTATCGAACTATCAGTGACCGGTTGCTAGTGTTTAATTCGCGGTTAAATTGCCAGCCGTGGGCATTCTCGACTCTCTCCTTGATAAAATAAGTTACTGAACTTTACGAATTTGTTCACCTAAATTACTAAACTTTGCGAGTTTTTACACACGTTTTTATACACATTTTTATCTACACATTTTTATACACACATTTTTATAAACACGTTTTCATACATGTACATTTTTTATACACATATTTTTATTCAACGGTTTTATACAACATCTTTCTATACACAATTTTTAATACATCGGTTTTGTATAAAACACGGTTTTATTTTATTCCACATATTTTTATACACGGTTTTTTATACACAGTTTTTACCACTATATTTTTTTATACACAATTTTATACACCACGTTTTTTATACACACATTTTGTATACAAGGGTTTTATATACAAGTTTTTTACACATATTTTTATATAGTTTTTATACACAATGTTTTTATACACATATTTTTATTACAAGGTTTTTATACATGTTTTTATTACTCACAATTCTTATACACATGTTGTTAAAATTCTTTATAAAAACGTGTGCATATAAACATATGTATAAAAAATCTATATAAAATTGTGTGTATTAAAAGCGGTTTGTGCATAAAATACGTATTAAAAATATGTGTATAAAAAACGTGTTATACAATTTGTGTATGAAAGGCGTTTGTATAAAAACTGCATTATTAAACATTAGGATAAAAAACGTGTATAAAAACATGTATTTTCTAAAAGTATTTTTTAGAATGAACAAAACAACAAACTTTAGTAACTTAAGCGAACAAATTCGCAAAGTTGAGTAACATACTTGTCAAATAATTGATAAGTTTTGAGTTCGGATAACTGGGCCCACAAAAAAGACTAACGTGGGAAGGTCAAAATACAATATCCCGGTTGCCAGTATTCGAGGTAACCTGAATATGAACACACTTTTGTTGTTCGGTAACCTTAAAGTTAAACTTCGATAGTCCAGTAACCCAAATGAACAAAAAAAAGTTTAGTAACTTAGGCGAATAAAAGTTGATAGTTTAGTAACCTATCTATCTAAAAACCCATTTATATAATTAATGCATCCACATTGTTCTTTGATCAATACGTGTTAGTTTGATCGAGTCATAAAGTTGCTTATTGATCTGTTTCAAATGTTCATTTCTCAGCAAATAGCTTTGTCACCTATGGTTCCCAATTCAATATTTATGTTTTCAATTCTTCTATGTCTTTTTGATATTATCCTCATTCATATTTCTTACTTAGAGATTTGATTCTCTCTTTTAACGTTTTTATGACCGTGTCTTTCTCTTGCGACTGAGCTTTCAATTCATTTAATTTAAAATATTGATCAAAACTTGGAGCACTTTGATTTGAAACATAATTGTCTCTTTGAAAAATTTCTTGATTAAGTTGAGTATTAACTTCTAAAGAGATGCAATATTTTTCAAGAATGGTATAACTTCTGAACAGTTTATCATAAATCACTTTTTAAATGAAATCCATTTTGTTGAGAATCTCAGTCTCAAGTTTGAGACACTTTTCACATTTATGCACATTCACATAAGCGTTATCCACAAAAGAATTCACAATTATGTTCACTATATCTTTGTTGATGACTTGTTCCAAGAGTCGTTCGTTTTCATTTAAAACTTGATTCATTTTAACTTCAAATATTTTTAACTCTAAACGATGTTGTTCCACAGCCTGTTCCATTTGATGAAAGACATTTTGGACTTCAGAAAGTTCATCAATCAAATATTGATTGAATGTATTGAATAAGTCCTTCAGTGCTTTTTCAAATACAATTATTTCATTCCTAAAACAAGATTTTGTATGTTCAAACCCCCACGAGCCCTCAGTGATAGCTGTGGCTGTGGTTCTTTCTTTGACAACCACGTCAAAACCAGCAAGATGGTGTTTAAGTTTCTTCAAACTCGTATTTACCATGCTGACTTTAGGAAGTTCTTTCGGAACCTCAACTTTGGTGGGTCTACAAGAAGGACTAGGATCTGAAGAATTCATAGAATTCTGAGACCAAAAGGCTTGTTCAGCAGATAATTCAGTTTGTGGAACAAATTGTTTTTCAAAATCTTGAGAAAGTTGGTTGAGAACAACATAATCAACTGGTGTGGTATTAACTTTCTTTTCTAAAACCATTGGATCTTGTTGTTTTAAAATCATTTTTGAACGACTCTCTTCAGCAAGCATTAGGGTCTTTTCGAAGTCAGGAAATCACAATAGCATGTTGTTTTTTTAATGCATTACCATTCTAAAGCTTTGGTTCCAACTGCTGAGCTTTCTTCAGATAGAAAGGATTTTGAAACCAACCTTATCATAATATTCACGCAAAGTTTGATTAACAAATTTGGTTCCATTATCTGTTCTGATTCGTCGGACAGGTACTTTAAGTTTTTCTTGGTTGGTGTCTTCAGATTTAGGTTTGTGGGGTTTCTTCTTGATTTTGCCCATTGAACACGCAGAACACAGATGGTCCTTTTCAATTTTTAGCTTAGGGAGACCTCGAACTAGACCGTGTCTAGCTAAATGGTTGATTGCACCAAAGTTCAGATGAGACACACGGCTGTGTCATAGCCATGACTTAGTCTTTGAGGCCTTTGACAAGAGACATATCGGGGGAGGACGCCATCATATCTCTAAGAGACAGAGTATACAAATTGTTTCCTTGAGATCTAGTCAATAGATCAACACCTTCTAGATTACGAATAAAGCAGGTGTGTTGACGAAAAGCAACTTCAAGGTTCAAATCATAGAATTGCCCAACGGGGAATAAGTTATGTCTAAGTCCTTCGATATAGTAAACCCTTGAGATTGTAACATTCCCAATATGATAATCACCATATCCCAATATCTTTGCCACGCGATCATTTTCGAATTCGACTGTACCTAAAAATTTATTGACAAAATTGGTGAGTTGAGAGTGATCTCCGGTCATATGCTTGGAGCAACCGGAGTCCAAATACCAGAGAACAATTTGGACGACCTCAGCGAGAGCATCTGAACCATAATGAGATAAATTCGCCATAAGAGCAACTTTGGCAGTGTTGAGTTCATCACAATCAAAGTCATATGCATCTAAATCATCGCTTGATAAGCAACATTATGAGTAATGACAGTTTGTGTGGCTTGACCTTCTGCAGTTCCTGGATCTGCCAAAAATAATAGTTCCTCCTCATGTAGAATTTGACCATTTACTTGAGCTTGTACCAACAACACTTTATCCTTAAACCACGAATCATCCCGTTTCCTTTTAGGATTAGTGCACTGTTTGGACATGTGTCCTTCCCCTTTGTAGTTATAACAAATAACAGTCCTTTGTTTCCTAGAATTGTTTCCACTTGCTCTTAGAGTGTAGGTCCTACTTGTACCGGTAGCAAAAGAAATTTATCTCCCATGTACTGGTTGTAAAGTCACTCTTCCATCATTAATGGTAGCTTGTTTCCTAGAGTTTGATGAATTCCTCAGCTGGTTGTTTGTAGTAGGATGGCAAGATGTGACGACAGCTGATAGGAATGACATCATATGGTTGATGGCATCAATGGGATCATCACCTTGCTTGAACACTGGAATAGTTAGACCTAAGTCTAGTTGGGGAAATTCAGGTTGTTGTTGTTATTGGTTAACTGTGGGAGCATACTCAATTTGAGGGATGGATGATGGTGGAGAATAAACGTTGTGGTTAACTGATGATTGATAATCATTGGATGGATAAGTGATTGAAAGAGGTGTTGATGATTGATTGTTTGAGTATTGTTAAGACTGAGAAGGTGATCCATACTGTGGAGACTGATATAGTGAAACTTGTGGTTAAAATTGAGAGTTTTGGTATGAGTTCTGATGAGTTTGATAAGGATATTGGGTCATCTGATGGTTTGCAACCAAAGCAAGCGGATCTGAGTTGCGTTCATGCATTAAACGAACTTCATTTGCATTAAATTCGTGTTGTCCCAAGTAAGCATGAAGCTGATCAATATTAGTTGTGTGCAAGTCCTGAACCAGTTTGAAATCGGTCACAAATTTGGTCCACTTAGGAGGAAGAGTATTCAAAAACTTGGTGTTCACTTGAAATTATTCCAGTTTCACATTGTAGATGTTCATGTCATTGAGTAGCAGTGAAAATCTCAAGTAGAAATCACGTAGTGTTTCCCCCTTCTTATAAGCAAACTTATCGAATTCATCATATAATTTGCACTCTCTTTCCTGTTTCGTTAATGAAGTTCCTTGCATGAGAAGTTGAATTCTTTCCCAAAGTTCTTTGGCGATTCGATGACTGCTAACAAGTGCATAGACTTCTGGTGGTAATCCTTGGAGAATGATATTTGTGGCTTTGACATCACAATCAGCTTGAATTCCATCCGCAGGAGTCACTTCAGAGTATTTTATTAGCCTAGTCACACCATTCTCCTCAATTGTAGGCCAGATGAGTGGACCATTTTCAACAGATTCAAGGATCATTCATCCATGTTGTCACACCCCCAAAATCGGACGGCAGTGGAATAGTAACATTGGGGTGCGACTTCACGGCACAAGGGACAAGTCACAGAAAACGACCTCAAAAGAGACGTTTCAATAAATTTCACATTCGTTATATTAAAATCAGAGTTTACAAAGGATCCCATTTATAATGCAATAGAAACATTTTGTTTATTTTAAAACGTTTCTCGAATGGTATACAAGTTATTAAGCCTTCAAAAATATATCCGCGCGACTCGAATGCTCCCAATGTTCAGGTAGCAAAATAATAACCTGAGAAAATACACGCAAAAACGTCAACAATAATGTTGGTAAATTCATAGGTTTAAGTAAAAAGAAGTATTGAAATAATTTAAGAAATAATTCAGAAGAAAAGTAGCGTTACAACATTTAAAAGTGTTATTTCCGAAATCCATCCGAAATCCAAGTAGTGATTTAATAAATCTAGTAATGTTCAGTAGTGGACCACAAGATCGAAGTAATGGTGGACTAAGTACGTATTCCGAAGTCCAAAACAAGTAAGGTAGACAAGGGAAACACATTCACCAAGTCTAAATATATAACAGGTATTATTGCACTAAGCTCATGACACCGAAGCCTTAACTAGATTTTTGCCCCAATCGTAATATAGGATGCTTGCCAACACCCGGACACCTCTCAATGTTAAATGCACCTTGATCAAACTAGTGACCCAAGGAAAGGTGGGGATTGTCAGTCCCGATAGATCTATCCACAACACTCGCGCTTACTACAATAGCAATTAACGGTTCATGATAAGTAGGGACTTCACGGCAATAAGGTAACTTAGCAATAATATTCAGGCAGTAATCTGGATAGCATACACTTTGAAAAACACTTGTGTCCAATAGTAAAACAAGCAATGTAATTCACCCCGTAGATTTTGTAAAACAATTGTAGAAAAAGGGGGCTATGAACTCACAAAGTATTGAAAGGTAATTGTACTGTAGTAAAATATACAAGTTTGTAAACGAGCATGTATTCCCCTCGCGGGTTTATAAAACATTGAAAAGATTGAAATGCGAGACTATGAACTCACCCCCGAAAACAGTTTATGAAACAATTAAAAGAGAAAATGTGGGGTTATGAACTCACCTTAGAAGTGAAGTGAAGAATAAGTCCGAGTGAGTGAATGAAAACGCGTCACGGAAATATCCAAAAGCAACCTAAGTAGAATAGGTCCGAATAAGTACTAAGTACTATGAATAACTAGGACCATATATAATTCTATATAGCTACATCACCATCTAATTGTGTTTGTGAAATAATGTTTAAATCACATTTGATAAATAATAATCATGTATTTGAACTTGTATAATCGCGTAAGTAGTTTAATCGCATTTGTATAAATAATATTTATAAAAGTTTAAAACAAGTAAAAATATTATTTTAAAGTGTTACCAAAATGGTTTCTGCATTTTTTTTATTATAAACGAACCAACACTATGTCACAGTAAGAAATAGTGTCTAGTTAACAAAGATAAACATCCGAAAATTATTGAAAATCGCAGTTTATTTAAAATGTCGTTCCGAACAACTTGTAGTTTTACATTTTCTACTACAAATCGTAAACCCGAAGGCCCTCGAAAATGAGCTTCAGCAGCTGCTGAAGCGTACACAGTTTTTCAGCTTTTATATATGGGGGAATTTCATATATACCCAATGAAACTTCATAAATTACATATTTCTCCAAAATACAAGTTTTCAATGCATAATGTACAATGGAATTAAAGCATGTTTGGGCTGGAAATAATGAAATAGGTAGGAAATTTTTTTTTTGGGGATACATTATATGCCTGCCTTTATATATAATGTTCGATAACCTTTTAAACGAATCATTATCTTACTTCGGTTTAAAAAGTGAAGGAACTTCCGAAATTAGTTGTAGTGGGGGGCTCTTATCGACTGAGTGACAGGGCGGGGGGGGGCTCTTCTATCTCACTTGGGTCGGAGTCAGAGACAGTTTATGTGTTTAGTTTCAGAGATATATACTTTATTTAACATATGGGGTGTCTTTCTATGTCTTGTGCGCGATACAAACATTATAAATTACCGTTAGTTATGTAGAAACTTTACAAAAAATGCGCGCGTAGAAGGGTGGATGGTATAGATAAAATTAGTTTTATAAAAGTTTAATTAACGTATAACTCGTAAACTATGTATCTTCTTCGTTATAAATCCGTTTTTCGAGTTTCTTACCTTTTTGGAATCGTCATGAGACGTACTATTTTTTTAACCTGTAAAATCCATGCTTTAAAAGTCGAACTCAAACAGCCCCTTTTTAATACATATGTATTTATTTATATAACTTTGTTTTTATTAGTTTTTAGTTTAGATAAAATACCACAAGTCCTTTATATCACATGTCTTATATATATTATAAGTCCTTAGTCCATATTTTGTCCAAGTGTCCAATATAATAAGTCCTTAACAATGCTTTTAAATCACAACTTTCTTAAGTGACTTTTAGTTACTAGTTTACACATGTACTTTTTACACTTAACCCACATGGTACAATACTTATGTTTCCATCATAACATGATATTAACAACTATATAACATATGAAAAAGTTCATAAAACTATGATCACAAGAAAATCCATTTTAAAAGTATCCTAAGTGGTGATGAGCCATATAACATAATATATACAAAAAAAATCATAAGTAATAAAATGATTAGGTTTTAGATGACCTTAATGAGATGTAGGATGATGGAAAAATGTAATCTAAACCCTTGTTGAGATGGAAAAATCCAAGCTTGCACAACTTGAAAACCTTAGTTTTTCAAGGAAACCCAAATTTTATAATACTTGCTTAAATACTTGAAAACCCTTAACCAATCTTCCAAACCTTCTTAGTTAACCTTAGATATCATTGTAGGATATGTGTAAATATTGTAGAAAAAGATTGTATGGTTTGTTGTATGATAAAATTTTGGGACGTGGGTACATAAGAGAGAAAGAGGGGTAGAAGTTGATTTTTTTTTTGCAAGTGAAAGTGTTGTGTGATTTATATATTTTTCCTAAAGACAATGTATAAGTATGAAATAAGATAGTCAAAGAATTAGTTAGACTAGTCAAAATATCCAAGGAAGAGTCCAAAGAAGGGGGGGGGGGGGGGGGGGACGGTTGGGACTTGTTGGGTGAATTAAGGAAGAAAGTTGGTGAATTAACTAGGTATTAAGGTTACTAGGATGGTACATGTTCTAGCTTATTAATTGAAAGTGTTTCTATGTCTCCATAAGTGTAGATTAGTTCATGGTTTCATGGGATGTGTTATTAGATATTTTCTTGTATAATTTCTTGGTAAAAATGAATGTGTTACTTGTATTTTGAAAGTGTAAGTAAATGGTAAAGTGTAGTGTTATTTATTTAAAGTGTACACTTGCAAGTTAAATAAGTCTTGCTTATTTCTTATTAAATGAGGCGTCCCATTTGTTACATGTGGGTAAAGTTTTATAAACTTTGATTATTGGAAATAAAAATAAGCATTTATTGGAGCGTAGATTTATTTTGGTGGTTCCGAGTATGCCTAAATGAAATTTATCGCGAAACGTAAATACTTTACATAACCAATAAAAATAAATATAAAAAGTTAATTATTACTTTCGTAAAATAATATAACGTTTGCTTGATGAAAACTTTAATTGTTTGGTGTCCGTTTACGTTAAATGATAGTTTTTAGCTTACACGATTTAATTATGTGATAAGAATTAAAAGTAAACGCGCCCGTTTAAATAAAAAAAATAGTGGAATAATGACGAAATAAATGACGTCATAAAATGACCTGAAATTACGGAATGTTACAAGTGGGTCTCTTCAGTTTGGACCTTCAGCGATTATGCTCCTCAGCGGGCTGGCTAAAGGTTGAGGACACTGAATGAATTACTCATTGGAATGAATTCAATGACTTGTAACTGATTTGACCATTTTTTTATGGTAAGTTACAATCACATTTAATGACCACGATTATTATGGTCATGTAACCACTAATTCCTGAAATCAAGGAGGCTAATTATGGTTGAGCTTATACCTCATATACTCTCTTATAATTACTTTGACTAGGGTTTTGAGTATTCTCCTATAAATAGGAGATCACAATTTGCATGTAAAAAGTGTGTGAAAAATAATACAAGAAACATAAACACATAGAAACACAGGGTTCTTGATATGTGCCTAAAACAAGAACAACACTTGGTTTTATCCCAAGGAGGTATTCGTGATACCCATGCATAGGGTCGAATAATCTTCTTTGGAAAGTGATTACACGACTTCAAGTGATATCCGGTAACCATCTTGGTAATTAGCTAGGCTATTGATTACCTTAACCCTATTCTGGGACACAACAACCAACATACACAACACCACACACAGTGCCCACAAAATAATGCATACCTTTATGATACTGATTTCACTGCTACGTCGAGACTAACCTCGAGCAACCGACCAGGCTACTACAGACCTGCAAAACCAAACCACAAATCAACTATAAAAGTCAAAATTTTACCCGCCAAAACACAAATCTAACCTTTAAATAATAGGGCACAAACACAACACCACATACAGTGGCTGCAAACTAAAGCCTACCTTTATGACGCAAATTTATATGCCACACGAAACCAACCCCAAACAACTGACGAAACCACTTTATCTCCAGATAAGCAACTAACACAAAGTGCCATACCTAAACCCAAATTTTTAGCGAACTATTATAACACGTCAACCGTAATTAACAACCCCAGCAATCATTCCGACCAAAATCCCTAAAACAATCACATCTTAAAACCTTAAATGGAGAAAAAAAGTAAGAATGTATCACTTACATGCAAGAAACAACATTGGCATCGACTTTTTTCACTGATATGTAACATTTTCGTCGCATACTCGGATCTCTCCACCGCATGTACGAGGTGTGTGTATGTTTTTCTAGTTTTTTTGTTATAGCTGAAAAGAGCAAAACGACGTCTTGGTTTAATGGATTTCTAAAATTTTATAAGAGACCCTTAAACGACGTCGTCTCACCCCTAAACTACGTAGTTTTGGGCCTTTCACTCATAATGGGTCCGACCAAACAACAAAACGACGTCATTTTTGCACCTCCAAAATGTCATCGTTTGTTTTGCTATTGTATATAAGGGTACTAATGCAAAGTGTGACCCATTAAACTTTAATACAATATCGAAGCAAATGACTGCATTTTGTCCTTGCAAAAACAAAACTGTTTAAGGCTTGGGTTGGACCGTTTTAAACTGGACTTGGACGAAACGATGTCGTTTAGGGGTGCAACGACAAAGTTTTGGGAATGAATTTGTAGTTTAAATTTCATGCTTAAACTAAACAACGTCGTTTTCATTGGTCTTCTCATAAATTATGAGACACGCGTACAAAACAAAATCAGACACATACACACACAATTAAAGAGACTCTCTCATACACACTATTAGATCAAACAGTAGGAATATTAAAAACGAATATTGTTTGTTGCGTGCAAGTGATGGTTTCTGATTACGCCCAAACATACTATATATAATATAAGTATATAAGGATGTAAACAATTATAGTATAGTAAGTATTTTTCGTCGAATTTAAGAAACAAACTTTTAACCAAAGTTGTCTTAAAAACCTTCCGGGTCGTTTATTCCCCAACGAAGCGTGAATTGAAATTCGGTAACGTTCGTGATCGCGTGATTTGAATGGTTTCAAAGTTTTGATTTGGTTTCCTATTTCTAACAAATATAATGCAATAACACGTAAAAGCAAACAACAATTAAAGCATTTAAAAATTAAAGCACGGAAACGCTAACGGGAATTAAAAACTCGACATATTAAGCAAGTATATCAAATTTAAGCCCTACAAACGCGAATTTATTTTTAATTAATCCTAAATGACTAAAATTAATTTTCAGAAAAAGAATTATATTTTTTTGGTTTTTATTTTATTTATTATTAATTAAAAACGAATTTAATCTAAAAATGCATGAAAAATATTAAACTAAATTATAAAAATTTGAAAAATTAATGAAAAGTACTTTGAAAGGTGAGGAATCTAAGAAAAATAAAAGCTGGAAAATTTCCTAAACGAATAAGCTGAAAATAAGCAAATAGTGGCTGATAAGTTTAAGAGCTGAAAAAGGGTATACATTAAATGGTGCAAGAGTTGTTTGAAAAAGACCCAAGGGCGAGTTGGTTTAGAGTGTGTGTTGTTGAGATTTGTGTGTGCAAATGGGAAGGTCACAGGTTCGAACCTGTGGCTTCCCTTTTTATTTTTATTTTTTTTATTTTTGAAATCTTTTTAGAAAAACTGAAAGAATACATGAAAATAAGCAAATTCTATAACTAAGACTTTTTCTGAAACTTAATAATAAGCACTTAAAGATGACAGAAAAGCTTAACTAACACTAAATGGCTTATGAGCTAACTGTTTTGGGATTTAGAACTTAAAAAGCCAATGTGAAAAGCAAATAAGCTAAAACAAACTAAGAGCTAAACCTAATAAGCACAAATGACTAGAAATAAGCCAGAAGTCTAAACAGCCAAATAAGCAATTTTCAAATTAAACAGGCCTAATGACAGACTGAATTGACCATTTCAAGCTTATTTTTAAGCTAGCAAACAGAATCTTATGACCAAATAAGCTACTGAAAGATGAACTCTGTCCTATAAGATACTTAAATCAGCTTTTGGAAGAAATTTTGAAACAAGCTAAAAGCATGAAAAGTTAAACTGAATAAGCTACTTAAAACTGTTTGCTGTTTTTTTGGTCTTTTCACTTTTTATCAAAGTTTTAAAAGCTAAATGCAGGCCTAGAAAATAAGCTAGATAATAAGCTCAAATTCCAAAATAAGCTCACACAGACTGAGCTTATACTATACTAAGCTTATTCAATGATTTTCAGACTCTAAAATGAACTTTAACTAACCTAGATTTTAGAATGAAAATGGGCTTTAGAACTCTTAAAAATAAGACTTGACACTTTTTTTTTATTTGACAGAATTTGAATTAGAACAAAAACATATCATTACTACTGCATTTTGAACCTTAGACTCACTTGTAAACAATACCAACAAACTGCTAATGAAAATCTAATGCAAATAAGCTGATATCTTAAACCTGGACTACACAGATTCAACCATGGTTTTAATAAACCTAAAACTTGATATCTACACTCTGAAACTTAAAACAATAGACTTAAAGAACAAATTTAAGCTGATTAAAGCTGACTCAAAAGCCAAATACAACTTTTGACCCTATTTGACCCATTTTGGTCTCTTGTGCCAAACACCCCCTTAAATTACTAAAAGCAGGCTTAAAACTCAAATAAGCTTGGATACACTATGCAAACTCAAAACAGATTAAGCCATGAGATATTAAAAGATAATAAAGTAAAAATTCTACAAAATTAAGCTTTTTATGATAAACTACTTTAGTAAGCTTTATTTAAACTAATTTGGACAGATTTAAGAAAACTAAGGATAAGTCTAAACTAAACTACAAACTAATCACATTAAACTAAATTAACCCATAATAAGCTAAAGTAAGCATCAATAAGCTAGCATTAAGCAGACAATAAGCAGTAAAACAAGCTAAATAGAGATTAAGCTAAATAAGAATAAAGGGAGAGTACCTTTGTCCTTTGCACCAAAAAAGGACTAAATGCTCAAAAAGCTAATCAACTAGATCTAGCTTATCAAATAATAAGCTGGTAGGGTCCATAAGCCCGTTCCGAATTGGCTTATCTTCCTTAATTAAGCTGAGGAAATTTGAGGAGAAATGAATAATCTAATAAGCTCAGTTAAGCTTTAGAAAGCTTAGATGAGTATAAACAAGCTTGGTGTAGTATGAGTAGCTTATAAGAGCTTATTAGGAGCTTATGAGGCTTTTTGAATCATAAATGCTTAACATAAAAGATGGAATTTAATTCGAATTAAGATAAAAACTAAATTTTATTAAAATTAAGCTGAATACAATACTTTGGAAAGAAAATACATTGAAATTAAAGGAAATAAGCTAAAATTGAACAAGCTACAAGTTAAACCTATCATAAGCTACTCCTACACTACTTGCCCTACTGTGTGTGATCCCAGCTCTATTTATAGGAGGCTGAGGAACCTTCTAGCCTCATGAGACGCTCCCCTTACTTCTAATCTCAGCCCTTAATCAATCATTTTATCCAAATCATCCATTTAAGTCGTTGGATGGCTTCTGCGCCTCCTTAGCCAATCATAATGTTGAGGATTGCCACATTATGGGGTTTGTGGACACTTGAGTGTCAGATGGTGTCAGTAATTTGTTTCTAGAAGCTCTTTTTGTGCGTGGGTTTGGGTGGATTTACCATGTGTTTAGTGAAAGTGAAAAAAAGAGGGAAATGGTGACCGGGATAAACAATACTTTTGATTTATCATTTTGGGGCGTTGACTTGGGTGTTGACCCGGGTTTAAGGGTTATGGGCTTATGGTTATAAGTTGGGTCGGGAAGTGAATTGATATGGGGATAAGATTAATGGAAGGATTTGGACTTTTATAATAGTTTTGGGCTTTTTGGTTTAGAATAAAAGACTATGGGCTGACCCGGCCCATTAATTGGGCCCGAGTTGGTCCATGAAAGACGGGTACGCCTTCGACCTTGATTTTCTCATCCTCTTTCTATTCTTATGCTCGGCTTTGTCCGTTTTTGCTTCGTTTTTGACCTTTTTGATAAATATTAGTACCTGCAAGACATAAATCACAAAACAACGTATACAATACATTTTTATCATGTTTTTGGTCATTTTTGGTCTTTATAGCTCGTTTAATAAGGTAAAAGGTATGTGTAAAATAGCACATACTAAATTCCCCCATACTAAGGTATTGCCGTGTCCTCACGCAATATTATAAATAAAACTTTAGAAAACTAAGAATCTCAATCCCCCTTGATTAATTACCTCAAAAAGTAGCTAAGTACTCATCTTAAGGGATTAAAGAAACATTAGCTCTGAAAAGTCCCGTTTTTTCATTTTCAATATTTTCCATTTTTTATGCTTTTTCATAACTTTCCATACTTCAACACTTCATAACATTGAGCTTTCATTATTCTTCAATAATACTTAGGATCATGGAACAAGCAAGATAAATTTACCGTCCCCAACTTTCACTTCTTCATACTAAGCTTAAAAACAAGATCATTGTCAAATACACGTCATGATACTAACACTACTCATAAATACTAATTGTGTATTACTTTTGCTTCCTTATTCCTAATTTTGTATCTCAAGATTTTATTTTTATATCACTTTCTGTAATGAATAGTAATTTTTATAAAAATAGTTTTATAAAAGTATTTCTCGTTGTAAACTCGTAACTAACGTATCTTTTTCGTTATAAATCGGTTTTTCAAGTTTCTTATCATTTTGGAATCGTCATGAGGCGTATTATTTTTATATAATGTCTAACCTTCTGTATGAGGTTGAATTAAATACAAGCCCTTATATGGCATTAGTTTATTTTAATCATAAACTTTCTTAAGTAAACCTTTAAAACCCTAATTTATACCTAAACATGTTCATACTTAAACCATATGTTCAAATACTTTTACATTACATTTTTCATGATATATTAACATATGACATAAGAATAAGTGCATAAAATTCATAAAATAAGAGAAATGCTTTTTACATATTAAAAAAGTCTAAGTGGATGATATAGCCATAAAAGAACATGTATAACGTATAAAATGATGAACGTAAGGACATGAAGGTTTTTAGATAACCTTATTATGATGTAAGATGATGAACCAAAGTATCTAAACCCTTGTTTAGATATAAAACCCTAGCTTTCCATTTTAAGACCCTAGTTTTACTTTTCTTGATTAATACTTGAAAAAGGTTAGCGAATGCTTGGAAACACCTTAGAATATCTTAGGATAGATGTGTATAGAAGTGTATGGGTTGAATAAAATTTTGTATGGATTGTGTTGGGAGCCCTATGTGAGTCGTGAGCTATAAGGAGCCAAAAGGAGTGATTGGGGAATTTTGGTAAGTGTTAGGGCATGAATGACTTCTCTTACTAGATACATGTATAAATATGGTGTAAGTCTTGGTCAAGGGAACATGGTATGGTCCTAGGGATGGTATATGGTCTTAGGGATGGTCTTTAGGTCAAAGAAACAAGGCATGGTGTGGTATTAATGAGGTAGTGTTTAACATTGACCAAATGGAAGAGTTTTTGGTATATCTTTATGTACATTGCAAGAATTTCGGCAATATTGAGCTATACATGATATATTTGAGTAAATTTTATGTATTGGGTATAAATGTGGGTATTTGTTGAAGCGTAGAAAAGTTTTGGTGGTTCCGGGAGTGCCTAAACGCAATTTATCGCGAAACGTAAACATTTTACGTAACCGATAAAAATAAATTTAAAAAGTTAATTATTACTTTCGTAAAATAATATATTGCTTGTTTGACGAAAACTTCAATTTGTTTGGTGTCCGTTTACGTTGGTTGTTGATTTTTAGTTCACGCGATTTAACTTAACACTTAAAATTAAAAGCGAACGCGTACGAGAAAAAAAATAATTAGTGAAATATATGACGTCGTAAATGACCTGAAAATACGAAATGTTACAGTCTCCTCCGGTTAGAAGAGCCTTGTCCTCAAGGCTCAGGTTGCAACACCTGAAGAAGGTACGGGTTCAGTGAAAAGATGCGGATATTTCTTCTGGAATTGTGTTGATGAAGAGGTGTAGGTTTTAAGGTGACTACTCTCAGCATGACATGGTCTTTCCCGAATGCATAGGTAATCAGTCTATGCACCAAATATACATAGGTGATTAGGCTATGTATATTTGTGGTCCAACGATGCAATGCTCATTTTGTTAAAATAGGGTGATGTATGAAATGGTATCAAATAGTTTTGTAATGAAATGAAATAGTCAATAAAGTAAACGTGAAGTAGCTCATAGGGTGACAACAAAATGGTAATAAAATGGTTTATGATACAGTAGCAAAATGGTTCATAGGTTGACATCGAGATTGTTTGTAAAGCGATAGATCATAGCAAGTATAAAGAATATCCGAACAAACGCAAAAGCAGTCAAAGAGAATGAACGTAAAGAATTATTCAATCAATCAAAATAAACGTAAAGAGTCGTGTTCTAAAGGTAGGTTCTCCAAGGTGACACGTATGAGGTGACAAGTTAATTGTCGTACTCCAATCAACTGGAAGACTTCAAAACGATGGATTACAAAACAACAGGTGCGATCATAAGAAGAGTGTTCCAACTCGGAGTCGAATGGTAAAATAACTAGTGAAATTTACAAAATATGCCGAATTTTCGATATCATCAAAAGGGAATAAAGTAAAGTCGCGTAAATGGTTGAAGTTAATCGTAAGAGATCAAGAAGAAATTAACCCATAAGTATAGGTATCCTTATATAATACAAGTATTGACGCTCAAGGGAGTAAATGAGAAATCAGGAAGTACACGGAAATCAGAATGATCAATATTTATATAACTGACCTATATAAGGTAAATAGTAAGACGTCATATGATAGATGTAAGAGAACGAAATCATAGTCTAGTATTAAATACTCATTATCCATGTAATAGTCGTAGGGATGCAAAAGAGAGCATATAAGTTACCTGGGAGCAAGCGCGCGCGGATATCGGATAAAACAAGGAAAGACTCTATATTTTGAAAAACATGGTCATAGTCTAGGTTTTGAAAACGACCTAGTTCTCTATGACTTCAGCTCTGATACCAATCTGTCACACCCCCAAAATCGGACGGCAGCGGAATAGTAACATTGGGGTGCGACTTTAAGGCACAAAGTACAAGTCACAGAAAACGACCTCAAAAGAGACGTTTAATAAAATGTCACATTCAATTTAATTAAAAATGTCAGAGTTAAATAGGTTCCATTTATAATGTATTAGAAAACATTGTCAAAACGTTTGTCAAATAGTACTCAAGTTATTAAGCCTTCAAAAATATATATCCGCGCGACTCGAATGCTCCCAATGCTCCACTAGCAAAATAGTAACCTGAAAATACATGCTAAAACGTCAACAATAATGTTGGTGAATTCATAGGTTTAAGTAAAAAGCAGTATTGAAATAATTTAAGAAATATTTCAGAAGAAAAGTAGCGTTACAACATTTAAAAGTGTTATTTCCGAAATCCATCCGAAATCCAAGTAGTGATTTAATAAATCTAGTAATGTTCAGTAGTGGACCACAAGATCGAAGTAATGGTGGACTAAGTACGTATTCCGAAGTCCAAAACAAGTAAGGTAGACAAGGGAAACACATTCACCAAGTCTAAATATATAACAGGTATTATTGCACTAAGCTCATGACCCCGAAGCCTTAACTAGATTTGTGCCCCAATCAGAATATAGGATGCTTGCCAACAACCTAACACCTCTCAATGTTAAATGCACCCGATCAAACTAGTGACCCAAGTAAGGTGGGGATTGTCAATCCCGATAGATCTATCCACAACACTCGCGCTTACTACAATAGCAATTAACGGTTCATGATAAGTAGGGACTTCACGGCAATAAGGTAACTTAGCAATAATATTCAGGCAGTAATCTGGATAGCATACACTTTGTAAACACTTGTGTCCGTAGTAAAACAATCATGTCTAAAATTCACGGTTTCAAATATAGGTATTCACGATCTCAAATCATGTAGTAAACAAATCAAACTTAGTAAAAATAATCATGTAACGCTTACGTATAGAAATCAATAAGTTTATGTAGTAAAACGAGCACGTATTCTCACCCCGAAAACAGTTTAAGAAAACCATTAAAAGAGAAAAGGTGGGGCTATGAACTCACTAAGTCTTTAAAAAGTAATCACATTGTTATAAATAAACGAGTATGTAAAAGAGTTTGTAAACAAGCATGTATTCCCCTCGCGGGTTTATAAAACATTGAAAAGATTGAAATGCGAGACTATGAACTCACCTTGAGTACTGATAGTCCAAATATCACAGATAAAACGTCACGCAAAACGTTTGATGCAACCTATTTAAATTAAGGTCGTATAAGTACCGAGTACTTTAATTAATAACATTATATAATCCTATAGTTGTTACATCGTACTATCCGTTCCGGGCGAATCATAATAAAGAGGTCATGACATAGTACAGAGGAGCTAGGATACATTATATCGTAAATCCAACAACTCGTCAATACCCACCGAAGAGGCCTTCCATTATGAAATTCCCTAGTAATCTAGCACTTTGGTAACTAAACACATATATATTTCTTATATAGCTACATCACCATCTAGTTTGGTTTGTGAATTATGTTCAAATTGTATAGATAAATTAAATACCAAGTATTTATCTCCGTATAATCGTTTAAATTGGTTTAAAATCGCCTTTGTAAAAGATTATTTATAAAGCGAAACTAATTATAACTATTTTTTTAAAAGATTCCAAAAGTTTTCAAAAGTTTTATTAAAAACGAACCAACACTATTCACCCTCATAAATAGTGCACAGTTAGAAAAAGTGTGTAACTTTCTCGTTTAAAACCCGTTGTGACGTTTCCTTCGTTCACAGGCTTTCGTATTGTGAAAATGTAACTAAATAATTGTATTTTTAAAAAGTTAAAATCTCTGAAGAATAGTACTTTACTTTCATGAATAGTAATAATTTTTATAAATTTAATAGTCTTAATCGTATAATCGTCATAAACTTATCGTCTTTAACTCCGATTTAGTGATTTCTTCGAGCACGTTCTGTAATTGAAATTTTATTCAATTATTGTTGTTTATAAGTATAATTTTCTGTAATGAAAATACTTTTTTTAAAAATTATTTTTATAACAACTATTGAACTAACGAAAACTGTAAATAAGCGTATCTTCTTCTTTTATTAATCGGTCGGGTTTTTCGAGTTCTTTATGTCGCCTCGATCCTTTGACATGTAGTATTTTAAAATCATAACAAAATGTAAAATTTCGAATACAAACAGCCCCATTTAAGATATTTTTCTAAAATGTGTTTAAACTTGTTTTTAGGACTTTTTAGCTTTACCACTATTTGTTTAGCAAACCCATTAGAAACCCTTACTATCTTATGTCATACATATATTCGGATCCATTAGGTCATGTCTTTGATCCAAGATTGCAAGATAACAAGGTCTAATCTCACTTTTATCAAAACCCATTAAAGAAACCCTAAAAGGTGATTAGCTAAAATAAACATAAGAACACAGAAAATCATAAATAAAAGTATAAAGGTATTTAGATAACCTTAGAAGGATGAATGAGAAGAACAATGATCTAAACCCTTGTTTTGGATATCAAGCCCCGAGATTATAACACTAGAAAAAACCCCTTAATTCCTTTGAAACCCGAATCTTTGCACAAACTTTCTAAATCTTCGAACGAAAAATCAACCCTCCGATCTTTTTAGAACACCTTAGAATAGATGTAAGAACACGTTATTTGATCTAGAAAATCCAAAGTCTGGATGTGTTATGGAGAGGTTTGGAGCCGTGATATATATGAATAAATAGAGATATTTTTGTGTTTTACAGACGTAGAATGTGTTTTGTATGTTTTTCTTACTAGTTAAGCCTTTATATAGGGCTTAACTAAGGTTAAGAAACTCTAGTAATAACTGTTTAAGTTAAAGGAAAATATCTAAAGATATTTTAGATAAATATCTAATAAATATCTTATAAATATCCTAAATAAATATCTTATTAATTAAACGCGAGCTATACCAAGTCGAGAAATATAAATGACGTGGTTCATAAAATGATATTTTATGAGCCAAAAGAATAAAAGCGAGACAAGTCGTAAAATGCTGTTAACCGATGCCTCCAAAACGATTAACGAACGCGCGATCAACCCGTATTACATCGCGAAACGAGTCAAAAATAAAAAATTATCAATTCTTCTCCAAATTTTTCATAATAAAATACGAAAATATTTATTATCGACAAATAAAATGTTAAATGTCGACACTCACTCACGGAAACTCGTAAAATAGATGACGTCGAAAATGACCTGAAAATACGGAATGTTACAATAATTTGGGGCTACACCAACTAACTATGGTGTACTATTCGACTCTCATCAATCGACTATACTATCTATTTATCTAGACTCTCATTGGGAGAGTTCTATGTATTCATGGATTTGTAAACCACACGCCTATGATTCTCTTTATATAAAGAGATATCAAGGCTTACAACAGAAGATAAGAACAAATAATATATTTAAAACATTTAAGAATATCTTCTAACATCTTCTGTATCTTTATCATTATAAGGAGATCTTCAAAATCTTCATCTTTATCTTCATATTCTCTACCAGCTTAAAGATTTCTTTAATTACAATTTTAGTCCTTTTGTTTTATTCTTTTATTCATTTTGTCTCATCAAATCAAGAAACCCAACAATCTTCCCCTATTTGACGATGACAAAACAAACAAAGTCGCGTACGAACTTCATCATAAAGCCAAAGCTTCCCTTGAAGTTGAGATGTAATCATCTCCCTGAATGAAACAAAATCAAGATCTCCTTGAACATATCACCACATATAAATAAGCTGCAAATCAATAAACCTATAATCTTCTTCCCTTTTTTGTAATCATCTAATAGGGGTCTTCTGTAGATATGCAACTTGGATCATAACAGCTACAAATTATATACCACACTACCAATCCAGCCTTCCAATACTCAAATTACCCTCCATAAAGCTCAATACAAATAATGAACTCAAGTAGTAGAAATTTAAATCAGGCAGTAAATATGACTAGCATATAACGAAACACATCCACTTCAATGGAGCATGTAGATGGTTAAACCCTTAACCAATAACTTTCGTCCCTAAAACCCATATGTTTACCATCTATTGAATCTCAAACTCTGTAGGCTCTATGTAGTGATCACTGATGAAGAAAACTGAGTATAACGAATTTGATGAAGAAGTTGAATCTCCCAAACTTGTGTCTTATGTCTTGCACTATCCACGTGATGTCGAACTTATAAATAAATCTATGAAATATAAGTAGACTGCAACCTCTTGACAAAATCCTCATCTTTTATGAGACACATACTAAGTGATAGCAAATGTGAGCTTTGAGCACCATAAGAAAAATCACACACCTTTGCTAGATTTTGACAAGTCTTCGTCACACCAATATAAGCATGAACAAGTTAACTTCAAAAGGGGATTGAAACCTTTTAAGATATGATAAGACACGCACCTGTGAAACCCAACTACAACATCAAGTAAGCAATAATCAACTGTCTTCGTAATCACATCTTCAAATAATCTCCAAACCGAGCCATAAATCAATAAGAAGAAACTGTTGTTTGAAACAGTTCTATCCGAGATCTAAAACCGTGAGTCACCCGATATCTGATAAAGCTAGCGGTACAAACTAGGTATGTCGGATAGCACTGACGGTACAAACAAGCGGTGTTAACAAATTTGCCATTTAGCGACCCTTTTTCTGTCTCAAAACAGTCACAAAGAATGTCACAAAGCTGTCACTGTACTGTTACTGTACTGTCACTAAAGTGTGTACTCCTTCATCCCATTGTCTTTTAGCGACACTTAAATTGTCACAGAATCGTCGCTGACCTATCACTAAGTCTTGAATCATGTCAAGACCTGCTTTGTGGCCTGCTGTAATTAAATAATATAGTTCCTGCCTTACTTCATATTCTGAATTAGGGTTTGCTGGAAAAACCCTAATATCACCGAATCTGATCTTGTAGCCTCCAAAATAGAAAGTTCGTACCATAACGTTCTTTTCTTCATAACCACGACATCAACAAACCTTGTAGATCCTAGATCAAGAGCCACATGGCTCTGATACCACATGTTGAGAATTGTTTTGCTCATCTAGGATAATAATAACAATGATTGAATATGCACAACGGAATTATAAGAACACAATCAATGTTATCACAAGGTTTTCTTTATTGAACGATTTCCCTATTACCCTAACTATAATTTGGGGCTACACCAACTAACTATGGTGTACTATTCGACTTTCATCAGGCCGACTATACTATATGTCTATCTAGACTCTCATTGGGAAGAGTCTATGTATTCATGATTTGTAAACCACGCACTATGATTTTTATTTTCCCCTCTTATATAAAGATATATCAGGCTTACAACAAAATAAGAACAAATAAGAAATATATAAAATATTGTTTAGAATACTTCTAAATAAATCTCTGTATCTTTATCATTATAAGGAGATCTCTGATATCTTCAAATCTTTCATCTTTATCTTCATATTCTCCACCAGCTTGAAGATTTCTTTAATTACAATTTTAGTCCTTTTGTTTCATTCTTTTATTCATTTTGTCTCATCAAATCAAGAAACCCAACACACCCCAACTGAAAATAGTAGGTATACTGGAAGCTTTCCCATGTGTAAGGAATGTACCCTGCGTCACACAGGACCTTGCACTGTCAAGTATCAGACTTGTAACAAGGTGGGTCATCTGACCAGGAACTACAGAAACAAAGGGCCAGCCACTGTAAGCAACTTGCAGCCAGTTTCAGTAACTTGTCATGCTTGTGGAGAGAAAGGACGTTACAAAAACCAATGCCTAAAGGCAAACAACAATGCCCATGGAAGAGCATACTTGCTGAGGGACAAGAACGCTCACCAAGACCTGAACATAGTCACGAGTATGTTCCTTCTAAACCAACATCTAGCTAGAGTATTATCTGATTCAGGAGCTGATAAAAGTTTTGTATCTATATCTCTTGCTTCTAAGCTTAATATCCCATAATTACCCTAAATACTACCTACGACATTGAAATGGCCGATGGAAATCTAGTAGGCACTAATACTGTTATCCGAGGTTGCACCCTGATCTTGCTAAACCAACCTTTCGAAAGTGATCTCATGCCGATTAAGCTCAGTAGTTTTAACGTCGTTATTGGTATGGATTGGTTATCCAAGTATCATCCTATAATTATCTGTGACGAGAAAGTCGTCCACATCCCAATCAACGATGAAACTTTGATCATCCGAGGTGATCGAAGTAAAACGCGACTAAGCCTCATATCCTGTATTAAAACCGAAAGGTATATATCCAGGGGATGTCAAATTTTCATAGCCCAAGTAATAAAGAAGAAGTCAGATGAAAGACGACTGCAAGACATACCGGTAGTCAGAGAATTTCCAAAAGTTTTTCCTGAAGATCTACCTGGCCTTCCTCTAGTTCGCCAAGTAGAATTTCAAATTGATTTAATTCCAGGAGCGGCACCAGTAGCCCGAGCACCTTACAGATTAGCTCCTTTAGAAATGCAGGAACTATCTGACCAACTACAAGAGTTAGCAGACCGAGGTTTTATCTGACCAAGTACTTCACCCTGGGGAGCTCCTGTCTTATTTGTTAAAAAGAAAGACGGATCTTTCAGAATGTGTATCGATTACCGGGAGTTGAATAAACTCACCGTAAAGAATCGTTACCCATTACCCAAGATCGATGACTTATTCGACCAACTTCAAGGTTCGAGTGTTTACTCAAAAATTGACTTAAGATTAGGCTATCACCAACTGAGAGTTAGGAATGAAGATATTCCTAAGACTACTTTCAGAATAAGATACGGGGACTATGAATTCCAAGTGATGCCATTTGGTTTAACCAACGCACCTGTTGTGTTCGTGGACCTTATGAACCGTGTGTGCAAACCATACTTGGATAAATTTGTGATAGTATTCATCGATGATATTCTCATCAACTCTCATAATAAAGAAGAACATGCAAATCACCTAAGGATAATTTTGGAATTACTCAGAAAAGAGAAATTGTATGCCAAGTTCTCCAAATGTGATTTCTGGATCAATATCTGATAGGTCACATGAATCTTGAATAAAACATTATCAACAGTAGATTAGAGAGAATAGGCAAGTAAATGGAAAATTCAAATCTTATAATGGAGGTGGACAATGCGAAAGTATAATTACAAAGGGCCTCACACTCACATGACTAAGATAGCAGGCTAAATAAAAGCAAATTGGTGGGAGGCCTCAACCCTGTCCTTATTTTCCGCTAACTTGTCAATACATTAGACCAGACTTTGGATTATGATATTTTCTACTAAAGCATAATAAACTTATTACAAGCAAATAAACTAACAAAATAAAGTCATAACAAAATATAATAAAACCACATAATCGACACTTTTTCATAAACCTAACAATCTCCCCCTAAGGTCAGATTATCCTGGCGTTTCCCTCCTTTGTCCCAGAAGTCAATGTCCTTCCATTCACGTAACAATCTCCTATCTTCTCATTTGTTCTCGATAATTCAATCGAACTTCAATCTCTTTCTTCAAACAAACTTAAATACTCAACTTCATCATTTGTGAGTTCTTTTGCACAACCATAACTTGACATCAATAAATAAATCTTTAGTCCTTTCAAGCGTTCTTCTCAGTGTTTGCATCACAAAACTATGTATCTCTGAATGCCTCATCACCCCGTTTTCTCTTCTTGCTATTAGTGTAAATGATTCCTGTACGGGCTCATAGAAAACAGAAAACACATCATATTCTTTAATTCCTGGAATGTAATTGTTGGGCAGTGAGATTAATCTCTGATTAAATAGCTTTTGATTCCAAGTTAAAATCATGCACTCTTTCCCCATACACGAACTCCTGATGAACACTGATAGAGACCAACATGAGCAATCCGTATTAAGCAAATCAGGTACCTTGTTATTCACGATCAACAAACATACTTCAATGTCATTCTTATTAGGATCTTGGAAACTGGCTGAGGATATTGACAAGCTATGCAATCTTGCTCTTCTTGCCACATCTCCTGTGAAGAACTTATGTGCATAGACCCAATTCCTATATGTCTTGAAGACTTGAATGATCTTAGAAGTTGAATAGAATCTCTTCTTCTTTCAGTCTTCCAGGTTCGTTCTGTCTCCTTATGTAAAGATCTGTCGCATGAGATTCCTCCAGTGTTCAACACCATATCTTGCATAAGATTAAACTTCTTTATGACACTATATTAACCAATCTGGAAGTCCATTCTCAATATCCATCATCAATAAAGAAATTGCTTCGAAATTTATGAAGTGACAAAACGATCTTCTCAGGACCTAATTTCCTTTCTTCAAGTAAAAAGATCTTGATGATCAGAGATAGTACTGGAGCTTCAAGTAATCTCTTTGAATACTTTGAATAATGAATTGGAGGCTTATCATGGATGCGGAAGAACAAGAATTTCCTTATGCTTCCCAAACAATTCACATTGTGAGAAATTCTTCATCTGATCATGTAACTGAGATCATCTCCTGAAGTACATCTTTGTCTTAGCATCTCATCCGCCATCTTCTTCAACTTAGCTTCATCAATTGTCAAAGATATCTCTTCCATGATGTCTTGTATTACTTGCTTAGTTGGAATCTCATCATCATCAGAAACATAAGAATCAGTCCAGAAATAAATTCATCATCTTGTTCTTGATTACTAAAGTAGAAGGACCTGTTCCTCTAACATAACTTGTCCAGCACAATGAACTCTCCAGATACATATGCGTCATACTCTGATGTCTTTTTGCCTTTTGCACAATTCTCCCCCTTATATGACATCATCATGATATCGCCTGATACTATTGTGCGAACACAGAAGAACTACAAGCAGTTTGTGGTACCTGAGTCTTCCAACTTCAATTTGAGAGCCAACCAGATTGATATGTCTTGTTGTTGTAACAGAGGATCAGCCTATCATAAGCTAAGTACAATTGATGTTGTTGTTCTGGAACAGAGGATGATTGAACTTGTGCCGGATGAACATGAAGAATAGTACCCCCCCGAAACAAATAAAAAAAAAAAAAAATAAACTTGCGTACAAATGCATCAACTAAAGAAGGAATAGCATTGTCAATTGCATTTTGAATCTGTGATGATATCTGTGCCTGCATACGCCCATGTTCTTGCAAGATAGCTTTAGAGATTAATCTTTCTGTCTCTTCTTTAGTCGTTTTCCTTTCCAGAATCAACCCTTCCACAAGATACACAGGAACTTGATCTCGAACTTGCGCAGGAACTTCCTTCTTAACTTGCTCCGTTACTTTCTCTTTCACCAACGAGGGTAGCGTTTCCATCATGACATCATGAAGATTATCAGCAAGTTGATCACTTGATGTCCGTGGCATGAACCTTTTCTTGAGATGTGCAAATAAGTAACCATATCGTCCCTGTAATTCATGAAAGAAACTCTTGTATCTTTTGAATCGATTGGGTTTTGCCTTGATCAATGATAGAAGACGATTGGTTTTTGTTAACTTTGGTTTAGATGAACCTGATGATGGTGTATGATGAGTGACCTTCAATTCCTGGAGTTTCTCGGTATCCGAAGATACGAGAGTAGAGAAATTCCTAGGTGATCTAGTTGGTGAAATCCTAGACTCCTCTACATTCTTCCCTTTCGCCCTTCTCCTTAATTCAAACACTTCATCAGTTATTTCATCTTCTTCATCATCAACATTTACAGGTATAACAATATCTGGTTCCACCTCCGTGAACTTTCTAGTCTCTCCCTCCTTTTCCTGAACAATCTCCACCTCTGGACTTTCCTTATCACTCCTGGATTCTAACCTAGTGTCGGGAATAGATGTGTCATCATGCCTAGGAGGTGAACTATCATCAACATTCTTAGGATTTTCAACAAGCTTCTCAATCTCCTCAGCTGCCAAGTGTTCGTCTACTAGTGCCACATTTTCTCTTGCTTCTTGTTCTTCACGACTCCTATGCTCAGCAAGACTTACTTGAATAGTGTCTTGTAAAATCATCTCATCAGCTTTTTCTGCTGTTGGCACTAGAACAGGTGGTGTTAGTCATGTAGATTTCCTTGACGGTAATCGAAAACGAATCACTATTGATCGTTTGGGAACACTTGACTCAGTTAGCTCTGTAGCAGGGTTAGGTGACCTAGGGGCGCTAGTTGTCCTATGCGTTCCCTGGGTAGAGTCAGTCGGCTGTGACTGAGTCAGAGAAACATCTAGCTTTAGAACTGCTTATCTTAGTTTGCTTATTTTTAGTGCTTATCTCTGGTTGGATTGTGCTTATTTCTTCTTAACATTGCCTTGTTGTCAACTGTTTTTAACATTCTTTGCTTAAAACTTTGTTAATCAGGTTAAAAATAGAAATTTGTAACTTAAAGGAGTGTTTGGGTCAGTGAACAAAATGGGTCAAAATGGGTTGAAAACTGTTTTGGGTTATCAAGACAACTTTGTCAAGCTTGTTTAAGTATTGTTAATCTGTTTTTAAAAGTTTTTAAGGTTTAAAATCAAGTTTTAAGGTTTTTTCTATAAGGTGCTCAAATCTGTAGTCTTAAAACAGATTTTAAGTGCTTATTTGATTAAGCTTTTAAAATCAGACTTTAAGTGTGGTTCTTGTGTTGTTTTTAGAGTTTAAATGCAAGGGAATAGTTTTGTTTAAGTATGCTTTAGCCTTTGTTAAAATCTGTCATAATTTTACAAGTGTTGAAAATTTGAGAAATTGCCTTTTCAATTGCTAGTTGTGGCTTATCCTTTATTTCAAAATGGTTTTTGGTTGTTGATATAAGCTCTTTGAGGGTCCAATACAATCAGTTTTGTAGTTATAATAGTCATAAGGAATATGTTTAGAAATTAATTTTTACGGCCAAAAAAAGGGATTTTTTTTTTCAAAGATACTAAAAAGGGGACTCAGTATATACTGAGTATAGCACCCTTTTTCTTTCATAAGCCCTTTTGAGGGCTTATTTGAGTTTCAAACTTACTTCCATTTGCTGATTTTAGTAGCTTATTATTCAAGCTTTTAGGGCATATAAGCCACTTAGTCATAAGGATCCGTTTGTTTAGCTTATTTTGAGTTTAAAAGTAGTGGTTAGTTAGTTTTTAAAATCCTAGGCTCAGCTCATACTGAGTGTAACAACTACTTTCACTTAGCTTTTTAACTGCTTATTTGATTTTCAAATTGCTTTTAAATTATTGTTTTAGATAGCCTACAATACCAGCTTTTAAGGTTTAAAGGACCCTCAGACACATAAAGGAACAAGTTAGCTACTAAAAATAAGCTAGAAAAGTACCTCTTGGGCTGTTTGGTTAGCAGATTTTTTAGCCAATAGCTTATATGTTTTTTTTCGAGCTTATTGGCTTATTGTATTGCTATTTTAGGTTAATAGTGCTTATTATGTTTATTATTTAGCTTATTTTTACATTAGGGTAGAGCTTATTGAGCCTATTAATGTCATTTTTTATCTTAACATTTTAAGTCCTAAAAGCCCCTTCACTGATATTCTGTCATTTTTAAGTATTATTCTAGCTTAATTTCTTAGCTCATTTTTGCTCCCACATTTGCCTTATCGACTAGGATATAAGCTTCAAAAGCATTTGTTTTTTCTTTTCTTATTTACTTTAGAAAAAAAGCCACACATTTTAGCAATTTAGTAATTTTAGTTTAGTTAGGCATTCTTTAACTTTTTGACTTCTATGGATTGATAAGTAATTTAAAAATTTAGTCTTTCATTAAAGTCAGATTGATTACCAGCTTATTATAAGTTGTAAAAGAAAAAAAAATTTAAAAAAAGCAAAAAGGGGAAGGTGGAAGTCCAAGGTGAGCAGGGCTCAAACCCTGGACCTCAACACCATCAACCCTCTTAACACACACACCACACACCACTCGCCCTTGGGTCTTTTTCGGTTTTCTTTTGCACCATTTATTATTTATACACGTTTTGAGCCTTTATTTTTATTTATAAGCCGTAGCTTGTTTGGGTTTATTGTTAGCTTATTTGATAAGCTGGCTTAACGAGCTTATTTTTCCTGGCTTCCTTATAAGATTTAGGACTTTTGTGCAATTTTTCAGATTTTTTATAAATAGTTTAGTATTTTTAATATTTAATTTAGTATAAAATCATTTTTAATTCATAATAAAAAATAAAAAAGTCAAAAAAATATAATTCTTTTTTTCAAAATTTTCTTTTATCATTTAGGACTTAGGAAAATTAGATTTGCTTTCGTATGGTTAAAACTTTAGATTTTGGTTTTTTAAAGAACGGGATTAGATCTCGTTCACGTTTTTCGTGGTTTTAAGCCTAAATTGCTCTCGTTTTTGGTTTAGTTTCTTGCATTTTAGTCATTTAGGACTTATAAAAGTTAAAAAGATCATTGTAGGATTTACTTTTGATAAATTAGGGTTTTTAAGTCGCGTTTTTTTTATTCCCGTTTGCGTTTTTAGTTTAAATTTGTGTTGCCTAAATTGTTTTTAGTGTAGATTGCATTAATTTTCTCGTAGATTTAGAAAACAAATCAAAATCCTTTTCCATTCAAGCATCAAATATCAAACCGACTTTCGACTTTCAAATTTGCATTCCTCGTCGGGAAAACGACCCAGGAATATCATATATTACTCGGATTTCATTGATTTTCTTTCTTTGATAACCTTTTCTGAGCTTATTAACCACAATAATCAACCACGAATCCACCCTTTGCTCTGGTACCAATTGTAGGATCCCGTATCACACTTCATAACATATAACATACACGAATTAGAACTAGAAAAGAGAAAGAGAGTGAGTTGTTTTTGTAGAGAGAGAAAGAAGAGAGAGAGAGAGAGATGAGAGAAAATAGAAAAGTGGAATTATTTTAGAATGAACGACTACTAACTTTTCCTAGGAGGAAAAGTTATATATACCCCGACACATTAAGTGACGTTCGGGATAACTGATTAGGACCCGGGCTCGGGTTTTGCTTGGGATTAAACCCGAAACATATACAATATTAGATTAACTATCGAGCCCGATTCCCGATATTATACTATTACAACATTAACTAATTAAATGACCGAGACTCGTACACGTAATGAACGAACTTCCAGTTCGGCTCAATATTTTGAGGCTAACAAAAAGGTTTTTAATAGCTTCGCGCTTTCCTGCTCTTTTGTGCGTTTTTCTTTTAGAGAGCTACCGTGAAGCTTGTTGATTATTAGGTTTAAGTTGTCTTATCTCATTGTCCGTTATTAAATAAATTATGAATTAATTATAGAAAAAAAAACCAAAAAAAATTAGTATAAATTTTCTTTTTATATTTTAGTGCATGCGCACTCGTTCTCAATCCCGTAATTCTAACCGTCAACAACAACAAGTCCCACCGACTTTTGTTGAACCATTTGATCTTGAGGAACCAATTAATAATCAAGATCCTCCCGATCCTCCCGTAGTTACGATGGCCGATAATCGTACTATGGCGCAATTGCTCCAAGCACCCACCGAGGGTTACGAGGATGCAATCGTTGTTCCCGCAATCACCGCGGACAACTTTGAGCTTAAGCATGGTTTGCTTACTCTTGTTCAAAATAAACAATTTTTTGGACATGACAAAGAGGACCCGCATGCTCACATTCGATATTTCAACAAGATCACTTCTACGATGAGGTTCCCAAACGTCCCGAGTACGTCGATTAAGCTTATGCTTTTTCCATTTTCCCTCGAGGGGGCCGCCCGGATTTGGCTTGAAAAAGAACCCCCTCGATCGATTCTTACATGGGATGATCTTGTTTCGAAATTCATCAACCAATTCTTCCCTCCCTCCAAAACGACAAATCTTCGTAATGAAATCACAAATTTTCAACAAAGATTTGATGAATCGTTTTATGAGGCATGGGACCGATTCAATGATCTTCTTCGGGCATGCCCACATCATGGGTTTTCGGAATTGCATCAACTCGATACATTCTACAATGCCTTGAACTCGAATGATCAAGATTCGTTGAATTCCGCCGCGGGTGGTAATTTTTTAGATAAAATGCCTCGAGAATGCCTAAGAATCATCGAGAGCAAATCCAAAGTTCGTCATTCATGAAGCAAAGCAATTGTTGCCAAAGTGAGTACGAGCTCTTCTACCCCCGGTGTCTCACCCGATGTTGCCGAACTTAAAGATATGGTGAGAGCATTGCTTCTCGATAAGAAAAACCAATCCCAAGCTCCCGCTACCGTAAAAGCGGTCGAGGAAAGTTGTGTAACTTGCGGTGGTGCTCATTCTTACCGTAATTGTCCCGCCACCGATGGCAACGTTTATCGTGACAATATTCAAGAATACGCTTCACAAGCCGCCGCGGTTAACTACAACCAAGGAAATACCGGTTACCATCCCCCGATGGTTGCGAATCAAATTTGACCTCCTAGTTTTCCTCCCGTTCAACAAAACCAAGGAAATAGTCAAAATCGTTACAACCAAAACCGGGGGAATAATTACAACCAAGGCCCAATTTATCAACCCCCGGTTAATCAACCCCCAGCTTACCAAGCTCCGGCTCCTCAAAAACAAGGTGTGTCAAATGATGACTTTCAAAACTACGTCAAAGCTAATGATGCGGTCATGAAAAATATGCAAAACCAAAACCAAAACTTACAAAACCAAATGACCAATTTGACCAACTTGTTGACCAATTTTGTGAATTCCAATACCGCTTCTCCTTCGGGCTCGGGTTCTCTTCCAAGCAACACCGTTGCTAACCCGAAGGGTGATATAAAAGCAATCACCACCCGAAGTGGTGTTTCTTATAATGGACCCCAAGTTCCACCTCCGCCTTCTTCTCTTCCTAAGGTAGTGGAACACGAACCCGAGGTGACAAAGGATACGGTGCAACCGATGCCCGAAGACATCCAACCTCCGGTGGTCCAAATTGATGAGCCCGTTGTTGCTCCAAAGACTAAACCAACATTACCTTATCCTTCAAGGGCTAACAAAGAGAAGCTCCGTGAAAAAGACGATCTTTTAGCCTCGAAATTTATGGAGATTTTTCGGAATCTCCATTTCGAGCTAAGTTTCGCGGATGCTCTCCTTCACATGCCTAAGTTTGCCCCAATGTTTAGAAAACTTCTTAATAACAAGGATAAGATAATTGAATTAATAAAGACTTTGGTAAATGAAAATTGCTCGGCGGTTATCCTCAAAAAGTTTCCCGAAAAACTTGGAGACCCCGGTAGATTTCTTATACCGTGTGATTTTTCAAAGATGGATGAATGCTTAGCCTTGGCCGATCTTGGTGCCAGCATCAACCTAATGCCTCTTTCCGTATGGGAAAAGCTAAATCTCCCGGATCTGACCAAGACCCGAATGATACTTGAACTTGCTGACCGAACGATTTCTACTCCTACAAGCATTGCCGAGGATGTTTTCGTGAAAGTTGGAACATTTTTCTTTCCGGCCGACTTCTTAGTCGTTGATAATATTGCTGATCCTCGGGTTCCTTTGATTCTCGGGAGAACTTTCTTGAGGACGGCACGAGCTTTGATTGATGTTCACGGTGAACAAATGACCCTTCGACATGATGACCAATCCCTAACATTTAAAGTTGGTGATACTAAGACATTCTTCTACAATATCATTGAATCGGTTAACTGAGT
>BQNB010002059.1:2072-17275 GCA_026074375.1 Tanacetum coccineum | reverse complement strand
CTAAATTCTCAATTCACGATTTCGTTGGGACACGACCCGAGGAACAGTACTTCCCGGATAAAAAATATACAAATTGTGTTTTCTTTAGTGAGATTTTTACCTTATATTTCTCTTGGTTGAGAAGTATTTTGGAACGAAATTCTTACGGGATTTATACTATACGTATATAAATTTGACTGCACCAGTATGATTCGTAGAAAAGCATAATGGAACTCTATATGATGGATAGACCTCATGGAAGAATGATTCTTGCTTCTGTTGAAAAAGGTCCACTTGTTTGGCCAACAATTACAGTGGATGGTGCAACCAGACCAAAGGAATATACTGAATTAACTGCAGCAGAAACCATTCAAGCTGATTGTGACATCAAAGCAATAAACATCATTCTCCAAGGCATTCCACCTGAAATTTATGCACTTGTCAGTCAACATCATGTAGCCAAGGATATTTGGGAGAAAATCCAACTGCTCATGCAAGGAACGTCATTAACAAAGCAAGAACGAGAGTGCAAGTTGTACGATGAATTTGATAAGTTTACATACAAGACAGGAGAGTCGTTACACGAGTACTACTTGAGATTCACTCTGCTACTGAATGATATGAACATTTACAAGATGCCACTGGAGCAATTTCAAGTCAATACCAAGTTTCTGAATACTCTTCCTGCTGAATGGAGCAAATTCGTTACTGATGTTAAGTTGGTCAAAGACTTGCATACTACCAATGTTGATCAGATTCATGCTCACTTGGAACAACATGAACGACATGCAAATGAAGTTCGTTTGATGCATGAACGCAACTCCGATCCTCTTGCCTTAGTTGCATCTCACCAAATGACACAGTCTCCTTATCAATCTCATCAGCACTCTTACCAGAATTCTCAACATCAACAACAAGTATCACCATATCAATCTTTACAGTATGGAGCACCTTTTGAATCTCAACAATACTCTGTCAATCAATCATCAACACCTCTTTCAATCACTTATCCTTCCAACAATTATCAATCATCAGTTCACCACAACGTTTATTCTCCATCATCATCCATCCCTCAAGTGGAATACTCTCCCACAGTTAACCAACAATCTGAATTTTCCCAATTAGACTCTGGTCTAACTATTCCAGTTTTCAAGCACGGTGATGATCCAATTGATGCTATCAATCATGTGATGTCATTATTGTCTGCTGTAGTCACTTCCCGCTATCCTACTACCAACAACCAGCTGAGGAATTCGTCAAACCCAAGGCAACAAGCAACCATTAATGATGGAAGAGTCACCTTACAACCAGTTCAGGGGAGACAAATTTCTTTTGCTGCGGGTACTACAAGGACCTTCACTCAAAGAGCAAGTGGGAGTAACTCTGGGAAACAAAGGATTGTTACTTGTTACAACTACAAAGGGGAAGGACATATGTCCAAACAATGCACTAAACCGAGGAAAAGGGATGATTCATGATTCAAGGATAAAGTGTTGCTGGTTCAAGCTCAAGTAGGAGGACAAATTCTACATGAGGAGGAACTCGCATTTTTGGCAGATCCAGGAATTCCAGAAGCTCAAGCCACACAGACTGTCATTACTCACAATGCTGCTTATCAAGCCGATGATTTGAATGCATATGAATCTGATTGTGATGAACTCAATACTGCCAAAGTTGCTCTCATGACGAATTTATCTCGTTATGGTTCAGATGTTCTAGCTGAGGTACATAATCCTGATACTACTGATATGATTAATCAAAGAGTGTAGGTGACGCCGTCTTATGAATAGTCTAGTGTTGTGGATCATGCATAAACTGAAATAACCAGTGATAGCAATATCATTCCTTATTCTCAGTATCTGCATGAATCATAACAGGCAGATGTTCAAAATTCTAACTTATCTGCACAGCAAGATGCACTAATCTTATCTGTGATTGAACAACTTAGATACCAAGTAACTCATTGCACCCAACTTAATCTGGAAAATAAAAGTGTCAATAATACTTTAACTGTTGAGCTTAAAAGATATAAAGAACAAGTTAAAGTGTTGAAAGCAGGACAAAATGTTGAACTAACGAGTAATGATAAGTTTTCAGATTTACATGACCAGAATGCCGAGATTGATCGCCTTAAGCAAATTCTTTCTGAACAATTAAGAGAAAAAGAATCTTTAATGAAAACAGTTACTTTCCTTAAAGATGATTTTAAGAAAGAAGAATCTAGAAATCTTGATAGAGAAATTGCTTTAGAAAAGAAAATCAAACATCTTGATAATATAGTTTATAAAAGAGGTCAATCTGCGCAAACTGTTCATTTGTTAACAAAATCAAATATTTTCTATGATCATTCCACCAAACAAGCTATAGGTTATCAAAATCCTTTCTATATGAAGAAAGCTCAGCAGTTGGAACCAAAGCTTTATGATAGTGATGTCATTCTGAATACTTATACGATTGAGATTCATGATTCTGAAGAGACTTTAATGCTTGCTAAAGAGAGTTGATCAAAAATGCTTTTGAAACAACAAGATCTAATGGTTTTAGAAAAGAAAGTGAACACTAAACCAGTTGACTATGTTGCTCTTAATAAACTTTCTCAAGATTTCGACAAACAATTTGTTCCACAAACTGAATTATCTGCTGAACAAGCCTTTTGGTCTCAGAATTATGTGCCCCCTTCAGACCCTTCTCCTTCTAGTACAACCAACAAAGTTGAGGTTCCAAAAGAACTTGCTAAAGTAAGTATGGTTAATACAAGCTTGAAAAGGCTTAAACAACATCTTGCTTGCTTTAACAAGGTTGTTAAAGAAAGAACCACTGTCACAACTATCACTGAGGGCACATGGGGGTTTGAACATACAAAAGCTTGTTTTAGGGATGAAATTATTCCATTTATAAAAGCACTTAAGGACATATTCAATAAATTTGATCAAGATCTAATTGATGAACTTACTGAAGTCTAAACTGTTTTTATTCAAATGGAACAGGCAGTTGAACACCATCGTTTAGAGTCAAAAAATTTTGAAGTTAAGATGAATTAAGTTTTAAATAAAAACGATCGACTCTTGGAACAAGTTATTAACAAAGATGTTGTGAATGTTGTTATGAATTCTTCTGTGGATAATGCTTCTATGAACATGCATGAATGCCAAAAGTGTCTCAAACTTGAGACTGAGCTTCTCAATAAAAAGGCTTTCGTTGAAAAAGAGATTTAAGATACACTTTTTAAAAATTATACTTATCTTGAAAAGCATTGCATTTCTTTAGAGGTTGATACTCAACTTAATCAGGAAATTTTTCAAAAGGAAAATTATGTTTCAAATTAAAGTGCTCCTAATGACAAGGTCATAATGAAGTTGAAAGAGAAAATTAAGTCTTTAAGTGGAAATGTAAATGCTGATAAGGTCAAAATGGACATGGATGAAATTGAAACTCGTAACATTGAATTGGATCATAGGGTGTCAAAACTTATTGCTGAAAATGAACATTTAAAACAGACTTATAAGCAACTTTATGACTCGATTAAACCAGCACGTGTTCTATCAAAAGAACAATGTGATGCGTTAATTAATGAAGTTAATCAAAAGTCTGTGGAAATTTCTGATTTAAATGCAAAACTTCAGGAACAAGGTTTGGTTATAACAGCTCTAAAGAATGACTTAAGGAAACTTAAAGGAAAAGCTTTAACTGATTCTGTTGTTACTTCACACACTATTGATCCAAAGATGCTTAAGATTGATATGGAACCAATAACCCCTAAATTGTTGAATAAAAGGACAGCTCACTCTGCCTATATTAAGCACACTTAGGAAGAAGCTGCAGTTCTTAGGGATCTTGTTGAACATGTTAAAGTAAATTATCCTTAAGATCATGTCTTAGAATCTTCCTTTAGGTATACCAAACTAATTCAGGAATTGCTTACAAACATCGGTAAAACCTGCCCTAGTATCAACAATTCTGGTGAATAATTAGTGGTTGTCACCCCTAAGAACAAGGACAAAAGAGTTAGATTCACTGAGCCTCTCACATCCTCAGGAAACACAAACACAAAAACATATTTGTCATCCAACCTAGCTTCTAACAAACATGTGTTGTCTTCTACAGGAGTATGATCATCTACTAGTGCTAGCGGATCACAACCTTCAGGCAAAACAAAGAAAAATAGGATTCAGCGACCATGAAGTAGTAATCTGAAGAATAAAGTAGAAGTCCACCCTAGGAAAATTAAATCTAGTTTGAATAATAAGAATTATGTTGTTGAACTTAATGAATCTGCAAATGTGCAACATTCAAAGCTAAATGCGAATTTTGAACCTAACTGTGTTACGTGTAATGGTTGCATGCTTTCTGATAAATGTGTGAATGCTCGCGTTAAATCTAAATCTGTTAAGAAAAACTCTAAGAGAAAAGTTTGGAAACCAACATGCAAAGTGTTCACTAAAACTGGATATATTTGGAGACCTACCGGTCGGACTTTTACTATAGTAGGAAATGCGTGCCCTTTAACTAGGATTACCACAACTACTGAAGTGCCCCCTAGGAAACCAATAACTCTAGAATCTGAAACTTTAAAGCCTGTGGTAACATTGGTTTATTCAAGGAAACCTACGAAAACTAAATCTACTGATCCTGTTAGCAAATCTAAGATAATTAAATCTGCTAACAACAAGGAACCCAGTAAATCCTGGGGATCCACAGTTTCCAATGTTCCATCTTCTTCTCTTGATGCTTGTAGGTCATCCAAATTGTTCTCTGGTATTTGGACTCCGGCTGCTCCAAGCATATGACCGGAGATCGCTCTCAGCTCACCAATTTCGTCAATAATTTTTTTAGTACAGTCAGATTCGGCAATGATCATGTGGCAAAGATAATAGGTTATAAAGACTATCAGATTGGGAATGTTACGATATTAAGGGTTTACTACGTGGAAGGACTTGGACACAATTTATTCTCCGTCGGGTAATTTTACGATTTGGACCTTGAAGTTGCATTACGTTAACACACCTGCTTCATTCGTAATCTAGAAGGTGTTGATCTATTGACTGGATCTCGAGGGGACAATCTATATACACTATCTCTTGGAGATATGATGGCGTCCTCCCCGATATGTCTCTTGTCAAAGGCCACAAAGACTAAGTCTTGGCTATGGCATCGACGTTTGTCTTATCTGAACTTTGGTGCATCAACCATTTAGCCAGACACAGTCTTGTTCGAGGTCTCCCTAAAGCTTAAATTTAAAAAGGACCATATGTGTTTTGCTTGTGCAATGGGAAAAAGCAAGAAGAAACCTCACAAACCTAAATCTAAAGACACTAACCAAGAAAAACTCTATCTCCTGCACATGGATCTTTGTGGCCCAATGCGTGTCGCAAGCATTAATGGAAAGAAGTTCATCCTCGTCATTGTAAATGATTATTCACGAGTTGTACAGGGGTTAAGGAGTGCTTAATGTCCAAAAGATAGCTCCGGACTTCATAACAAAGGTCTTAGATATCCCAAGTACCGTCTTAAGACACCTGTCGAGTATCAAAACAGAACATATAATGGAACTGAGTTTGTTAATCAAACTTTGCGTGAATATTATAAGCATGTTGGCATCTCTTATGAAAAATCTGTTGCTCGCTCTCCACAGCAAAATGGTGTCGTTGAAAGACGTAATTGTACGCTTATTAAAGCAGCCCGCACAATGTTAATTTATGCAAAAGCTCCGTTATTCTTATGGGCTGAAGCAGTTGCTACAGTATTTCTAGCACACAAAATCCGTTCCATGATTAACGCCTCGTCACACAAATACACCCATATGTAGCTTTTGCATCACAACCCTCCCACCCTATCTTGTCTTTCATAGTAGTTTCGTACACTATGTTTACCCAACAAAATGAAATAGCGACAATTTTAGGAAAGTTACAACAAAAGCTGACATTTGGTATTTTCAATTGGCTATGGCAACCCAACGAAGAAAGCATTTTTGAATTTACAACCGACGTGACCAGACGAATTAATGAGACAACTCATGTAGATTTTGATGGAACTGTGACATGCGAATGCTTCTGAACGCATATTCCGAACCTCCCGCACTTCATGAAATGACTCTTGCAACAATTAGTTCAAGACTCGTGCCAAATCCTCCTCCTTTAACACCGTTTGTACCACCTATGAGATCTGATTGGGATATATTGTTTAAACCAATGTTTGATGATTTATTCAATCCCCCACCTAGTTTTGATCCACCAGCCCCTGAAGTCATTGCTCCAATTGCTGAAGTAGTAGCTCTAGAACCCGTTGATTCAACCGGTTCACCTTCCTCAACAACTGTTGATCAAGAATGCCTCCTCTGCTAAGTAAATTCTCAACTACACCCGAAACTCAAGCCCTTGTCCATCTCTAACGATGTGTAAGAAGACAATTCATGACCTTGATGTTGCAACACATGAATAATCGATCCATTCATTTGGTATTACAAATTCTAGAACACGATTCTCAAGACATCTTCCTGCCTTCGGACTTTTCCATCTATTGTGCACACTGCTACTCCCTACTCAAAACACATTACCAAATGGACCAAGGATCATCCCTTAGAAAACATTATCGGTGAACTCCAAAGACCTGTTTCCACATGACTACAACTTCATGAACAAGCCTTATTTTGTTACTATGATGCCTTTCTCACATCAGTTGAACCTAAGAACTACAAAGACGCATTAACTCAAGCATGCTGGATTGAAGCAATGCAAGAGGAGCTTAACGAATTTGAACGTCTTGAAGTCTGGGAACTCGTTCCTCGTCCTGATAAAGTGATGGTCATTACTTTAAAATGGATCTACAAGGTGAAACTTGATGAATTGGGAGGAATTCTAAAGAACAAGGCTCGTTTGGTTGCTCGTGGTTACCGTCAAGAAGAGGGAATTAATTTTGAGGAATCTTTTGCTCCGGTGGCTAGAATTGAAGCTATCAGAATATTCCTCGCATTTGCTGCTCAAAAGAATATGATCGTCTACCAAATGGACGTGAAGACGACATTTTTGAATGGTATTCTGCGTGAAGAAGTTTATGTCAGCCAACCGGATGGGTTCATGGATCAAGACAATCCGAATCATGTATACAAGCTTAAGAAGGCTCTTTATGTGTTGAAACAAGCTCTGCGTGCGTGGTATGATCTATTGTCGAATTTTCTACTCACTCAAGATTTCTCCAAAGGTACCGTGGATCCCACACTGGTCATTAGAAGGCAAGGAAATGACATCCTCCTGGTATAAATCTATGTCGATGACATCATCTTTGCTTCTACCACACCTGAACTCTGTGACGAATTTTCAAAAATAATGTGTTCTAAGTTTAAGATGTCGATGATGGAAAAATTTCATTCTTTCTTGGATTACAAATTTTTAGAATCCTAGAGGCATCTTTATAAACTAGTTAAAATACGCTCTTAAATCTTTAAAGAAGTATGGATAGAATCTAGTGACCCCGTGGATACTTCCATGGTGAAGAAATACAAACTAGATGAAGATCCACAAGGGAAATCCATTTACCCTACACACTACCGTCGAATGGTCGGCACTCTTATGTATCTTATAGCCAGTAGACCAGACCTAACATTTGTTGTATTCATGTGTGCTCGGTATCAGGAAAAGCCTACCGAAAAGCACTTTCATGCTATTAAAAGAATCTTTAAATACCTAAGAGGAACCGTTAATAGGGGACTCTGGTATCCAAAGGATTCTTCTATTGCTCTAACATCTTATGCAGATGTTGATCACGCGGGTTGCCAAGATACTAGACGAAGTACTTCTGCAGTATGCAGTTTTTAGGACATAGACTTGTGAGCTGGTCATCCAAAAGACAGAAAAGCACTGTAATATCCAGTACAGAAGCTGAATACATTGCCATATCCGGATGTTGTGCTCAAGTCTTATGGATGCGATCACAACTTACCAATTACGGCCTTGGATTTAACAAAATTCCAATGTACTTTGATAATAAAAGCGCTATCGCCTTATGCTGTAACAATGTTCAACACTCCCGATCGAAGCATATTGATATAAGATTCCATTTCATTAAAGAGCAAGTTAAGAACAGAGTAGTAGAGCTTTACTTTGTCAACACGGAGTATCAGCTAGCGGACATCTTTACAAAAGCCCTGTGCAGAGAAAGGATTAATTTTCTAATCGACAAACTGGGAATGCGAAGTTTTACACCTGAGACCTTGAAACAGTTGGCAGATGAAGCAGAAGAATAGTGGTGGTACCTATTATGATATCATGTATCATATGTATATATCTTAAAAACCAGAAAAACCAAAAAGATTTTTATTTTATAAAAACTTTTATAAAAAAACAAAATACAAAATTAAAAAATGAGAAAAATTCAAAAAGAAGTTTTAAAATGGCATATATTTTGTAAACGATAATATTTATGTCCCTAGAAATGTCTTTCAATAAAGAGACGTGGTCATAAATAAAGTTCGTGCAAAAGTTCAAATATTTTCAAAACATGCCAAATGGCTTACTATTATTTCAGATAGTAACCCGCTTTTCACCATGAGGAAAACATGCCGTCTAAAAGACAGTTGTTCCTAACAACGAGAATTTATTCTCGGGCATGGTCTACTTTACGACCATGCAAAGGTTTGTGATTTCTTTGCATCACAACCCGTGCTTCCTATATTTCCATAAGTGTACATGTCAGTGCGCTTATGTGTGAAAATAAGAGAAATCTTATTTACAATTGGTGTTTGTTTTTCATAATAATAACATTGCTTCATCAGGAAATGCTTTTTCTAAGACATTTGTCTTCTCAAACAACGACTACTGCTCTTTAAATAGAAAACGAGTCATTGTTTGAGGGGGAGAAAATATCAAATATCTTCTTCAGAAAATCATTTGATAAAAGAAAAAAAGGTTTTTAATCTATAACTGAAAATCATTTTTAAGGAAAAGTTAAATAAATTTAGCTTTTGTGTACCTCAAATGTTACTTGATTATGCCTTTAGAGAGAATATGTGCAAATTAGGTGATTAGGTATCCTAGTTAAAACTATAGGGACTCTATGTGCAAAAGTGTTAACTTACATATGCCTAAATATACTTATAATTGAAAATTGATAAAGATTCCAAACAATAAGGGGTAAAAGTGTCAAAAACTGAAAGTTTTATAAACACCCCCACCCTTCCTGTATTTCTTTTTCTCTCACACACACTCACTCGACTGCCTCACCCTCGTTCTCGATTTCCAGATCTTTTCGTGTAAAAGGTATAATTAAAACAATGTTCTTGGCATCGTAATGAACTCATATCTCAAAGGAATTTTGCTTTTACGAAGTTTTAATTTCGAAAAACCCTAAAATAAAAGTAGGGTTCTTGAAAAAATAAAAGTGAATAAAAACAAAAATTAATTGAGGGGTTTTGCTCATTTGGGGTTGTTAAGCACTCGTGTAATTCAGTTTTTAATAATGATATCGTATGTGTATGATTTGTTTGATTCTATATGGCGAAAAAGTGGGTTATTAAGTTTTAGTTGAAAAAGATTGTGCGTTTGGTGTGAAATATGTAATATATACTTCATTAAATGGGTGTGTGCTTAAATATCCATATATTGAATGTGTGTTCTTGGTGCAAATGATTTTCTTGGAAAAATGATGCTCATTTGAATGATTGATGTTGAGTTCATGTGTATATGATGCTAAAAATTATTCGTGGGTATACTATGATGCTAAATGGTTAAAACTTGAAGTGGCAAAACATCCAATACTCGAACTTAAATTCTCAAAATTTTAGACTTGGCTGAGTTTGCATAATTATCTTAAGTACATGAATTGGCAGTTTGGATTCATTGAACGAATTCGCAGTTCACATTTATTGAACGAATTTGCAATTTGTAGTTTTGACCGAATTGACAGATCCTTAAGTAACCGAATTTGCATATCTGTGTTGTAACCGAATTCGCAGAAAGCCTTAAGTAGACGAATTCGCAATTTGCTATAGGAGACGAATTCGCAGTGTGCCTAATGTGACCTAATTTACAATTTTATGTAAAGCCGAATTCGCAGTGAGCTTTTACAAACCGAATTCGCAGGGGGCCTTTAGGAACTGTTAGGTTTATAAAAAGTGTCGATTATGTGGTTTAGTTATATTTAGTCATTAGTCTTTATTTTGTTTAGAATAAAGTAGTTTGTAGTAAGGTATATTATGCTAAAAGTAAAAAATAGCATAATTGCCAAAGAATAGGGACTAGATGTGAAACATTAGAAAAATAAAGGAAGGGAAGCTTCCTTCCTTCTCATATAAATACCCCTCTAATCATCATTAGAAGGTGATGCCATGTAATAAACTTTTCCTTTTTCCCTCCATTTTAATAACATTTGAAATTTGAATAATTGCCATCCTCTACTATTCTCTCCAAGCTTTCATGGTTGATTATGTATGATTCAAGATAAACAAGACCTATCAAGTGGTATCATAAGCCATTAGAGAATTAGAGTGATTCAATTTGTGCGTCTTTTACAAGTTCTAGAATCTCAAGATGAAATTCGGTGAATTCGGTTAAGATCGTTGAGCTTTCGACTTGTGTTTTGGCAGCTATTTCGAGTATTTGATCGTTATCGAGTGTTATACTGGATTTGATGTGACGTATTCTTATGGAGTTTACATTTTCATTAGCGTCTTAGCATTCTCGAAAGTAGTTGTTGAGATCTCGGATCATTTTCAGTAGCGTTTTAGTATTTCTATTATCTTAATTTCGGTAGAACAAGTGTTGTAATAGATATACATGTTTTTTCGGTTCTATCGAAAACGTATATTAGGAGTTTTTTTGATAAAACTCGGTTGCATATCGAGTTTTATACCTTTTTACACATTTTCGGTTTTATCGAAAAGTGTGAATAAGGATTTACTAGTTTTACTCTCGGAAATAAGCTTACAAAGTGTTAAAACATCACAAATTCATGGTTTTATCGTGAATTGGGATTTTTGAAAACAAATTCGTCAATTTCTAAAATTCGGAATTCAAATTCGGTTCTATCGAATTTGACGTTATATGTGTTTTGGATTATTCAGTCATTATAAAATTCGGTTTTATCGAGTTTGTGGTGATTGATAATTCTTAATCAACGAATTTTTCAAAACTCGGCTCTATCGAGATTGATATAATGGATTTCTGGTTCATAGCATTTCCAAGTTTAATAGGTTTTAAGAGTACCGAGTTTGTTAGTATTCTTTGTCCGAGTTTTAGTTCTGTCCGAGAAGTGTACCGAGTTTCAGACTACTTGTTATCCGAGAACAGTGTTGTCCGAATTTGATAATTGCTACCGAGTTTGGAAATCTTCTCACAAATATCACTCATTTTCGTCTACAAAGATCCAATCTTTGAATCATACGAAATGTCAACATCCAAAACATATCAACAATCCCTCGCTGATGCCGGTTCTGAGACTAGGCCTCCCATGCTTGAAAGGGGTAGTTATATACCGTAGGCAAGTAGATTTAGACGATATATAAATCGAAAGAGGGAAAACCGAAAGTGGCTTAACAAAGCGCTTGATGAAGGTCCTTATCAGTTTGAAATGTTCATTCCTAACAATTCGACAGTTCTGAAATTGCAAACTGCTAAGGATTTACAAGGAGATGCGTTATTGCACTATGATGCTGAGATGGAGCTCATGAATCTGATTCTTCTTTCTATTCCAAATGACATTTATAATTCTGTGGATGCTTGCACTTCGGCCAAGGACATGTGGAAAAGAGTTGAACGTCTTATGAGGGGAACTATACAAAACAAAGTTGATAGAGAAACTCGTTTTACAAACGAATTTGATCAGTTTGTTGCTGAACCAGGGGAAGCACTTGTTTCAGTTTACAATCGTTTTGCTCAGTTAATGAACGATTTGGAAAGAAATGACATGCATTTTCCAATTGTTACAATTAACACAAAGTTTCTGAATAGCTTGCAACCGGAATGGTTGAAATATGTTACCCAAGTTCGTCTTGCTAAACGTTTGACAGTGGATACGTTTGATGATCTTTTTGATTACCTTCAGCAATTCGAGAAACTGGTTAATGTCTCAAGAGCAAAGAAGTTAGAAAAATCTCATGATCCTTTGGCTCTCGTAGCACACACGGGTTCATCTTCCAGAAACACATCATCTTATTATGTGACACATCCTACGTCTGTGGTTGATTATGAAGATGAGTACCAGCAGGATGATGTTCACACCAATTCTGAAGATCCTCTAGCCTCTGCAATGTTGTTACTTGCTCAAGCCATTACTCAAAATTTTTTCTAATCCAACAAATAATCGTCTTCATACTTCAACAAACACAGAAACAAAAGCAATTATTCAAGGTGATAGGTGAATATTCCAAGCAAGGAAACTCTGGTAATACTGGATGAATACTAGACGAGCTTATGTTCAGAGGATGTTATTGAGGGATCTAATGCTAAAATGAGAACTGAAATGTTCTTATTTAAGGACTTGTCGACCCATAGTTCGAACTTCGTCTTCAGGAAATAATTCGATTATTCAATGACAACTGTAGTGGAAAGGACATTATGCTAGGATATTTGCTCCAAAGTCTAAGAGTTTGTGATTCAAATACTTCATGGAACAAATGTTGCTAGCAAAACAGGATAAAGCAGGAGTAATTCTTACCGATGAACAAAATGATTTTCTCTTTTCTGATGCCACTAGTACAAAAAGTGGTATTGGTCACACCAAAAATGTTTGACTATATTACAGTTAGTCACATCTCGCGAGGCTCTCCCCCCCCTCGATATATATATATATTATGATAAACGATTGATTTGGAGATAAGATTTACTTATGTGTGATAAGTTTTAGTTATTTATAGAATAGATCATATAGAATATTCTAAGTTTGTAGAAATATATTGTAAATCATCTAGGACTCCTTGGTGTATAAAAGGAGAATGGTCACATAGCGGCATAGGAGTTCTGATTTGTATCAAATCCAATACGAGTCTTCATTAAAGTTTTCATAGCTCAAGGTTTGCCTAACCCTAATACTAGGAGAGTATTCATATTATTTGTAATAATAATATTGGAGATTTTATTGTTTGTTGAATTCTGTGTTCATAGAATTGTGTTCATAGAGTTATTGTTTCATTAAGAATTCTTCTTATTGATTATAGATTGAAGAATACAGTCATCTTTGATATGAGAATGGGAAGGAACTTAGTGAGAGAAAGGTTCGGGTGTGACAAATAAGGGAGTGTCGCGATGCGGAGGCCGGAAGGTCAAAACGCTGACTGGGTCACTTTGTTGTATTCGCTGTTAGTGTGTATCAGACTAATAAGAAAGCTTTAGTGCCGTATCCACGTTTTTTGTGGAGAGTTTAGAGATGTGACAATTTAGCTTATTATCTTAACTTAACAACTTACTATGAGCTATGACTGACTATATTGGTAGTGACCGACACTTTTTCGTATTTCTAACACAATTCTTGCAATAATTATATAAAATAGGTAAGAAACATGGGATAAATGATGCTATAAAAGTGACGTTTATTTGATGTCATCAAATATCCCTCCACTTGAATCCTACTTGTCCTCAAGTAGCCTTTAGAAAATTCATGAAAATGTATCCCAAAGGAATTTTTTTCCGTTAAGCATTTATTCGTTCAATTACCAGTACACAACCAAACTGAAGTATACAAGTAATCTTTAATATGAGATAGGAAGGAACTTAGTGAGAGAGAGTGGAAGGAAGGATGTATTCTAGAGAGAGAAAGTAAGAAACATGTAATTCATAAGTGAAATGAGAATATAAAACCAACCAACACCCTCTCCAATGCATGGAGAGGGTATTTATACAACATATAGGCCGGCCATGGGCCTTCTAAGGCTTTTCATAGGCCTTGGGCCATATTAGCTTATTACGGGCTTTGACTATTCTACATTAGAAGTGACCGATACTTTTCTTGTTTCTAACAATCTCCCCCTAAGGGAGGTCACTCCAATTTATAAAACTTTAAACCTAGCATACTATCCTTCATCTTTAGTCTTCAGCTCGTAAACTTCATTTCTTGATTTACTCTTATGAATACATTGTAGTGATTAGTGACTTTGGGATCAAGCTTGTTCCTTTATCTTTAACTTGTATGTGAGAATGTGATCTTGAGCATCTTAAGATCATCAACCAAGCATAATCTCTTCGACATCTTAATGAACTTTGCCATCTTGTGAAACTTGTGACTTTGGACCGACAAGCTCATACCTTTCTTGATTTGTTGACTTGAAAAGCTTTAATGTTGCATCTTTCTTGAAATTCTTTAACTTTAACACTTCGTCTTCGAGAAAGAAGTTCGGTATCAGAGTGACGTAAACTTCTTTGAAATTCTTTGACTTTAATACTTTGTCACTTTAAGAAAGATGTACGGTATCAGAGTAGCGGAAGTCTTGAAACATGTACTTGAGCTTTCATGATGTCTTTATGTTTGTCGGTCTGGTATGAGCATGTGGCTATGAATCTTGTGAGTAAGCGGGAAACAGGTACCTTCACCACCATCTTTAAGTTTCCTGCAATAAAACAGTTAGCACTAAAGCAGGGGGCGAATATGGCTTTGTCATTCGCCCGTGTTTAGTTAGAGTAACCTTTGAATCCGTAAGGATCGACCTGTGATCAGGTAGATTCAATTTAAGAAGAATCTCCTTGAAAGGATTTCCAGCTGAAGTATATAATATTTCTAACACATGTGTATTAGATTCATCAAACTCAACATGTTCTCATTATCGGAACGTCTCAAAGCAGACAGCACGATAAGAGTGAACCAGCGAGTTACTATCTCACCGATTGAATAGAAAAATCGATCTGAAAAATCAATCGACGTGTCACTTGCTAAAGTGGTTTTGTGACACATCGAGAGTGTTAATCATTTCAAAATTCATCATCAATCGCTAATTCATAACCTGAAACAAGTTTATGATTCTTATAGAATCGCACCATCGTTTCTTTCCAGTTGTCACAAGTTTGATTCATAAGAATCGCTCACAAGTTACCTACCATGAGCTTGTTTGATGTTGGCTCAAGCAGGATTTCTATCTTCATTGTGAATACTTAAGTATCACTCGGATGTTCTGGCAAAACTACAAGGATCTTGCGTAGGACTCTAATTATATTACTTGATATTCACATTGTGTGAGATAACAAGCTAAATTATTACAAGTGTCCTAATGAGATTAATGGATGATCTCTTTTGGCTCTAGACTCAAT